>SNQJ01S0047094.1:50395-68983 GCA_010110895.2 Picea sitchensis | reverse complement strand
TGTTTTCAGCTGCATGGTTGAAAGTATCGAGCCATTTCTCGGAATGTTCATCTTCTTCCATTTCTCCTACTGTCAGCTTCAGTGCTACAATGCTCCTCTGTTCAGCTACTTGGCTGAAACCGTCTAGTCGTTCCTCAGAACAATCATTTTCTTCACCTGCTTGGGCAGATTTCAAAGTCTGCTCCAATTTATTTTCTTTTGCTCAGGCAGTCTTCGCTATCTGCACCGATTCTTCTTGGACAATCACGGCCGACTATTCCCTTGCTGTTGTTGCTGTACCTGCAACATAAATTTCTACCTCTTCCTGGGAAGATGGCAGGAATATTCGAATTCCTCCAATCATTACACAACTACCCAAATAATCTATGGTCAGCTGCACCTGCTGATCCCCTTGCGAGCTCATCTGCTCGGTCAACTCCTTTGGCTGAATCTAATTCACCAGTTCATCCCTGCTATGTGGAATGCCTACTCTGCCCTCCTGGCAGACGTTGACATCCATCGATCCCATCTTCATCAGCACCCAATGCTGACTTAAACTCTCTATGAGACCTTCAAATGATCTTCAATGTTCATCTCTTCCCTCCTGGCAGTCTTCGATGCTTCCGCTGCCCTCCTGGAAGTCTTTGAGATCCTGCAGTGATCTCCTTTCATTGCCCAGCTGGCAATCTAAAGTTTCCTCACTTTCCTCCTGATAGTTTGTGAGATCTTGAGCCGATCTAAATTTGTTGCCACCATGGAAAACTGGAAACTCCTCTTCTCTTCCCATCTGGCAATTATTGAGATCATCACTCGACCCCAAATTATTCTCTCCATCGAGAATTTCCCCAATTTATATTTCGCACACTTGAACCAATTCTTGCTCTTTTGTGGGCCTGAGGTTTTCAGCATACCTCATCCACTTTCTTAACAGCCTACGCTGTCCTCTGACCATCAACTCCCTGACTGGCCATTTCACCTTTGGTGTCTTCATGGGCCGTTCATATACCCATCTCGGCTTTTTACTCTGTCGCATCTTCATTTTGAGCTTCTCCATTTCTCTCTTTATGTCAGCGAGCTCTTTATCCATTTCTGTTGCGCTCATCATCTTTGGGCTCTTCTTTTCAGCATTCTTATGGCCTTCAGTAGCCATGCCGCTGTTTCTGTCTACCATCCTGGCAGATCTGCTGCTGTCACCCCTGGAATCCTGAGTGTGTCCAGCTTCCTCCTTCTACAGTCCTGTTGGTTGTCTATGGACTGCTGCCTTCCTGCAAACAAGTCCTTACAGAGTCCTTAGTAACTCTGTCTTCTTCCTATCTCCTCTTTTCTCCTCTTGCCTGAAATATACAGAGAAGAAATTAGCTCGGATACCACTTGACGCAAAGAGGTCCGACCTATCGCCCCGCAGGGTCTCCTCGCTTGACCTTCCTGCTCACAGGATCGTTCTCCAAATCCTTTGTTGAGACGAAGCGGCTCTTTAGACTCCTGAGTGGAATCCCTGTCAAAACATGACCCAGATCCACAGGTCCTTCATTCGTCGGCACGGCCTTTGCCCCGGACCGTGACCAAATTCCCCACAGGAACTGGTTGTTGGGCGTCGGGATTTCGGGCTTCCTGCTGCCACAAACCTCTATCCCCGTGACTTCCCGATTCCTGAATTACCGATGAGCTCCTTTCCCTTGAGCACTAGCTCCTTCCATCTATGCGACGGTCCATGTGACCGCTCCCTATGCGACCGTAGTCTAACTCCCCATCGGAGTTCGGGATTCGCTGTTTCCAAATACACGAACTCCTTGTGCATGGGATCCACGATATCCTAATTCCCGACTCTTCAGGATCCTCTAACATGCATCCTCCAAGCGAACGGTTCAGATCTTGTCGTCGTTTCGAGACCTGCAAAGTCCCGATGCCTGGTGTCTCAGATCTCCGATACGGACGATCGCGTGACACGTGTCCCTTTTCAAACGAACGGTTATGATCTTGTCGGGGTTTCCACCCGGGATTTACTCGATCTCTCACCGATGGGAATGCCAATTTCCCGGTGAGCCAAACGCCGATTACGTTGATGCTCGCCACGTGTCCTCTGCCTACGAATGACTCAGATTAACTCTCGGGATTTCGAGACTTTAGAAGTCCCAGTTCTCATGACATCGAGAACTCCGATTTCCCGATGGCTCTTATCCCGACTACTAAATCCCGTGCATCTTCCACAAATCTAATAGCTATCAGGACTATGATCTAAGATCTGATGGCTCCTGTTGCTCCCTCCTGAGCTCCCTACGCGCTTTCCCCTGCGTTTAACCTCTGTGCGACTTCTCCCTATCCAACGACTATCGGGATTTCAGCACGAGATCTGACGGCTCTAGGTCTCCTCCTCTGTACGCTTCCTCTAGAGATCCTCCTGGACGTAGGAAATCCAACGGTCCAGATCTGTTCTCTCCGCTCGATCCGACGGTCGCTGAGCTCTCCTGAGATTTTCTGCGCGTTCTTCCGGCCCTTGGACAAATTCCAAGTTTTCTCTAAGGCCTCAACCTTGGCCTGTTTTCTTCACTGACGAGATCTTTGCCTTTGAGCTTCACCGCACATATGATAACGCTGACCCTCTTGAGCTTTTACAAACGCTCAGACCCCTTGAGGGATTTCGTCTTTCCTCCTTTTGGTGGAGAGGCTGACGCCTTCCTGGCTTCCTTCGCTCAAGCAACTGTTCACTGAGCCTTTCTTGGGTATTCAACAACCCTATAGAAATCCTTCAGTGGATTCTTATCTTGAACCCAGAACTCAAAGAGTTCTCTCCACTTCTCTTGTGCCTATCTGTGCACAGTTCCTCACGCCTCCTGGCGGAGTACCCGCTCAATGCCCTCTTGGCAGAGCTCCACAGAACCTACATCAGGATTCTATCTGCAACTGTGTTTCGACTACACAGCCCACCTCCAAGGTGTTCAGTAACCTTGAGGTCTTCTTCTTCCGAGTTGTTGATTTCAGTCTCCTTGTGCCTCAGCACGCCTCTGTCGGAACCCCGCAGTGTTCAGAAGTGCACTCATGCACAGGTATTTAGAGCCCACAACGCTCTGTCACGCCCTCATGGCATGAACCCTCTGAGTCCTTCCAAACCTGAAATCAAAACCCCTGCAGAATACCTAATAACAACATACAATTACAGCATATAAAAGAAACACTCGCAGACATGCATTAAAGACAGAATATCATGCAGGAAAACCTACTTCTTTGTTCCTATATTAACAGTTGGCAAATGCATGTACTTTACATGTGTTCTGAGCACTCCTCGGCTCTCTCTCTATCTGCTCTCTAATTGCAGAACTCTCTCTCTAACTCTCTCTAACTCTCTCTAACTATCGGAATGAGATCTGAAAATCTACGTTTACATGAGGGGGCTCAATCGAGAGCTTCCCTCCAAACTTCAGCTACCCTAATAAATTACATTTAAGGGGCTGTCTAGTCTGCTATCCAGCACTAGATCTCATCCATATAAACATTAATGGCCTAAATATCTAATGCCTGCTCAAAGGCACGACTTTCATGGCTCACCAGCCTAAGCATTAAATTTACATTCATTACAATTTGAATGAGGCTGCGCCTCCCTTCAGCATCCTTGAATGCATGCCCGCTGATGTGGCTAGATGGCTGGCTGGCTGCATGGAGAGATGCTCCTTCATCACTTGTCATATGTGATAGGGATTAGGGGGGATTGAAGTTGACAAGAAGAAGGTTGAAAGATACATACGGGGATTGGTACCTAGTTATGCACTTGTAGTTTTCCTATTTTTCTTTCCTTTTTTATTTTTCCTACTTTTATTCTTTTTTTCCCCTTTTCTTTGTTTTCATGCAAACTGAGAGTATCTAACAAACAACTTCAAAATGAAAATTCAAAAGATGAATGAAGTAATAGATGTTGACTCGTATAAAATAGATACACACTCCATTATACATGACAACATTGACGAGGTTTTGCATAGCAATGGGAGTTTTAGATTGGATGCATTCTCGTATACTGTAGGAGATTTCCTTTTCGATGCATTTCAGGTTCTACTGCATTTTGATAATTCATCGATTGACCTGTGCAATGGATTGATAGATTATTTCTTGGGTTGTTTAAAAAATGGCCATGTTGAGGCATTGGAGTCGTATGAATATGAACTGGAATATGATTTTCTTCGACAGTTGCATGGAATACATGATGTCGCTATGTATTTTTCAAAGATGCAGTTGTCTGCATCTCCATTTCTACCTACACATGAGAGGGGACTTTGGAGAGATACATTTTATATATGGTGGCTGTCTAACTAGCTTAATATATCAATTGGAATATGGTCATTGACAAGAAAAACAAGATATCTACTATTCAAAAGAACTGCTTCTAACAATCCATATTGCATCTTGTCCCATGATGCCAATGTTGTCAGTTGTCATTATGAACCACTATTGTACATAAAAATTTCCATATGCAATGTTGAAGAAGCTCATCTTTACTTGACCATCATTTGCAAAGACCTTTAATCGCAGTGGAAATAGATTATGCATCGCATAGACAACCATGGTTTACAACTAGGAACAATTGTTGTGTCTAGCCGTGAAGATAGTCTGATCAATGCAATTTGTTCTTTGCTAGAAGCAGAGTTTGATTTGCAGTCACTGCGGATTTACACTATATAGTCCTTTTGCAATGCAATTATAGGCGGCAACCAACAGGCTTTTAGGTTCTTGCATCAACACCTTTCGCCATATCTCCTACAAAATATGCCGACAATTGGAAGTTGGCAAGAATACCTTGTAAACATGACACTGCCATATGAAAAAGGGAATGTGGAGGATTGCAGATTCTGTTTGCAATGGTTTTATATCATGTTCAGAGTAATTATCTAGGTTTGGTCGGCCTTGCCAGGTGGCACTGTCCATTCATGGTCTATTGATTCAAATTACGATCAAACAATTGACATCCTCTCGTTCAAAACATATATAATGCATATATATTAGGAAAATTTGCTTGGACATATCAGTGGTTCAAGGTTAAATGTCCATGGCAGCCAAACCGCATCAAATCTACATATGCATGGCATGCTTTTTAGTGAGAATGAAACTCCTCCCGGTTGCGATATGGCCATACAAGGCTTGAACAAAAAAACCATGTGTGAAATTCATCACAATTGTGATGAGGCCATACAGGGCTTAAACAAAAAACGTAGAGTAAGTTATCACAACTTGGAAAAAGTTATGCATAAAATTCATCCCAGTTGTGATGAGGCCATACACCCCTTAAACAAAAAATGTACACTAAGTTATCATAACCTGAATCAAAGTTAAACTTAGAGTAAGTTACCATAACTTGAAAAAGGTCACGCGCGAGAGAAAAAAATACATTGCTACGCTTCCTTTTAGAGAGAAACTCACATATCACAATATAGAAAAATTTGTTCATGCACAACAGAACAAAAACAAGTACGGTCGTATATCCCAGAATGGTCATGCAATTCTCACATTTCGTGGCCTAGAAGTAACACCATGCAGTACTACCAATGAAAACTAGCAAACACATTCTACTCATACTTCCCTAAGAAAGAAAAATGTAAGATAGACCTACATGAAACAAATTAAAGACACTCCTTCCATTGCATGTGCAATTTGTGAACACTTGAATTTCTCAAAAAATAGTAAGCCTTTCACGCCTGATTTGCAAGCAAAATACGTATGCTTGACAACGCATGATAAACCATTTTCCAGTGCAAAAATTTGTCTTCCATGCAAATGGTCGCTTGAAAATGGAAACTGCCACAATGTGCAACCCTTGACCAAATAAGATGTAATACAACACTATTAGATGTAAGTGCAGTTACGAAACTTGAGGCGAGAACTGTGTCTTTGCAAATTGCATTTGCACAAATCAGGACTTGGGGCTATAAACGACCCCATATGGGCTTAACATGATCAATTATTAATGTGCGTGTTCAGATAGATGTTGTGCAAAAATCCTTGCCACAATTCATTAGCGATACAATTACAATTGCTATGGCTCTGAAAAGACGCTTTTGATACAAAAATTCCTATCACATAGGCAAAGTGCGTGTGCATGTTGTTATGAAAGCATTAAAGGAATTATGTTCCAGGGCCTTGTACAAAGAACATAACATTTGTATAAATGAGAACTGGAACAATTTTCTTGTAGAACAGGATGCCAACTCTGCAGAGACTCTAAAAAATGCTAGTTAATTTGATAAAAGTGATGAATTGGAGAATGAAACACCTGCTAAGACATTGGTGCATGGATTCACTGATTCACAGTGCATTCGTGACTTGCAAGAGAGGATTGTTGAAATTGCACCTGCTGAGGGGCAACGTCCACTTGGAATATTCAAGAACAAATTCATTGAGGAAATGAACTTTCCAACACTCTTCTATGGATATCCACATGCCACTGACATTACAGAACGATTCAGTTATCATAAAATAGTCTGATGGGAGTTGCTACATTCAAGCGATGACTTCTCTTGTCACATAACAAATTTGTTTTTCAAAACAATGCGCATAATAATAGAGAAATTTCTCCCCTGCATGTGGGTCCAAATAAGAAAAATGCAATTACAAGGAAGAAATTTGTTGGCCAAGGATGTCAAGTACAAAGTAAACCTAGAAAAAATTCTAAAATCTGATATTCGATACATAGATTTCAAAAACATTTGCACCTCTCCTGACTATTTTCAACGAGACAAAAAAACTATTTTTCCAATGATTTGACAATTGGGCCCGCCAACATTTTTCATCACATTTACAAGTGCAGAGCATTGCTGGGATTCATTGGTAGCTATCATATTTGACCTTCATAGGAACAGGGAATGTAAAAAACTAACCGATACACTAGAAAATAATCACATTGACTACCTCATAAGAAAAGACCCAGTGACATGTACTCTCTACTATAGACATAGAATAAATTCTTTGAGACAATTGGATATGCCATGATGAAATGTTTTTCGGAAAAATATCAGACTAATTTTTTGTGACTGAATTCCAGAATAGGGGAAATGAACATGACTACACACTATTGTGGATAGAGGGTGCACCAGTCTATGGAGATAACAAAAAATCAGAAACTAAACAATTTGTTGAGAAATACTTAACATGCAACATAGATCATTTGGATCCAGAACTTGCCAAAATTTATAGACATTACCATACATGAAGTTGTATAAAATGAAAAAACTCGCATTACAGATACCACTTTCTCATGCTGCCAATGAGAGCTACAAGAATCATTGAGCCACTTAGTTTAGAGGACAATGGTGCTGTTGATAAATCTAAATCTGTGTTTGCATTTCTAGAACAAGGAGAATTTGACGAGCTGATGAGATTCGATGCGTTCTTGACATAGCTAAATCTATCAGAAGATGAGTACATCAAAGCCATACAATGTATGCTTAAGCAACCAACAGTTTTACTTAAATGTAAAATTTCCCATATTTGGAACAACAATTTCTCCAAGGACATGCCAGTTATGTGGAAAGCAAATATAGATGTGCAGTACATGCTCAAAGCATATGCTACAACATTCTACTGTACTTTGTATATGACAAAGGTTGACAAATCTATGACAAGTGCATTCAGAAGAATACACAAAGAACATGAAATAAGTCATATTGATGCCATACAAATGATACACACACTTGGAAACACATTGTTTAATCTTCAACAAATTTCTGCTCAACAAGCAATTTAAATTGAACTTTCCCTACCCCTCACTTGTAGTTCAAGAAAATGTGTCTTCATAAATACATCTCCACTTGAAAAACGCACATTTGTGCTTAAACCACCGGTTTTGCTAGAACAAGAGTCTGACAATTCAAAAGACGTGCTATGTTGCTCTATTGTTGATTATTACCTCCAGGGCCCATCTCCTATTAGGCATATCTTCTTAGCAGAATTCGTATCGCGTTACAAAAAAAATGGTGCACCCATATAAAAAAAAAAACCCTCTGTGATACAGTTTTTCAAATACAATAAACATTTTGACTATGAAAACTATTGTAGAGAAAAACTCTTGTTGTACATTTTGTTCGATGAAAACGAAGAGACATTAAAACATAACTTCTCTACATGGGAGGCTTTGTATGTTTTGTCTGAAACTATAGTGCACATCAATGAATTTAGATTTACCTACAATGTTAATCCAACATGGGGTGATCTAGAAATTGTAGTTAATGAGCTAGAAAACCCTGACATTCCTGATGAGACATTCACAAATCGAAAAACTACTAGAAATCCTTGCAAGTCCTATGAATTTCAAGCAGATTTGCCTCGTCTTCCAGTAGGTGGAGGTGAAAAACATATCTATCTTGATTTACAAGTCACAAAACATCCTTTCCTAATTGAAAATAATGAATATCACAGAATAAGATGTCTGTTGAATCGAGAACAACAAACAATTTTAAAGGACATTGCTCTTAAAAAACACTTGAACATGGACACTTCTGTGCACTCGTTCCTTATAGGCGGAGAAGGAACATACAAGACATTTACAACGAAATCACTATTCCAAATGCTTATACGAATATATGATTCAAACAATTCCTCTGATCCTATGAAACCAAAGGGCCTAATAGTTGCATACATAGGAAAAGATGCATATAATGCAGGTGGAACAACAATCCACTCTGCATTTTTAATGCCTTTTAACAAGTCACAGTTTCTTCCACTTCGAAAGGAAATGTTGGATACATTGTCTAAGATTTATGAGGAACTCCAAATTTTCTTTATAGATGAACCATCTTTGATTGGAAGTCCGCTCTTGTATTCGATTGACAACCAACTAAGAAGCATAAAACATGTGCACACGAAACACTTTGGAAACATTGACATGATATTCTGTGGGGATCTTTACCATGCACAACCCATCCAATATTATTTGATATTTGAACAACCTACCGTTGACATGGAAACAATGACACATGACTTATGGAGATACAATATTAAATGCTTTGAATTGCATACTACAATGTGACAAACATATGAAACATTAATTCCAATTCTGAATAGAATGCGGACAGACAACCAAACATATGATGACTTAACATATATCAATTCAAGGTGCTTGCGGCCTGCACCAACAAACCTAACATTCCCTTACCTGTTCTACACAAATAAGGATGTTGCAATGCATAACCACCACATGCTATCTCTCATTCCTGGCGATGATATCATCATCAATATAATTGACCTGGGATAATACAACCATGGAAATGTGCCATGTCATGAACATATAGGCACTTTACCTTTACATCTTGTCCTCAAATTAGAAATGTTGGTTGAAATATATTCCTGTAACTATGATTCACAGGATGGCCTGGTCAATGGTGCATATGGAATACTGAAAGGCTATATGAAAACATAAAAACTTGATGTCCTTTGGATTAAGTTCCATGAACCACATACAGGCAAGTGACAAGCAAACAACTTGTCTTATCTATATAATTCAAACACTGGAAGCGATTGGACACCTATTTTACAAATATCAAAGCCAGTATCAACATTAGCAAAGATAGGTCGACTAAAAATTCGAAAACAGTTTTCGATTAAACTTACATGTGCACGTACAGTCCATAGATCGCAAGGACTAACACTTGATAATGTTGCATTTAAGCCTACTAGAATTCGGATACATGGACCTGTCTACACAACATTGTCTCGTGTCAGAAGCATAGACTCATTGTATTTACTAAGTCCTCTTACAAAAGATAAATTCAAAGTGAAACAAGAATTTGATATTGAAATGGAACAACTCAGGACCACCGCAAGATGGCAACTACACTATGAGTACCAATTCATACAAACAAATTCATACAAACAAATTCATATGTATCAATTCTCTTGCTTAACACATGCATCTTAAATGCACACATGGATGATATACTCAATGAGTATGATACAATGCAATCCGATATTCTGTGTTTGCAGGAAACATACATGGAATTGTGCATGCAGAACAAAGAATTCCCAAATCACAATTGCATATCAAGTTATATTACACATGGGGTGATTATATTGGTGAAAAAACATGTACCAATTTTGGAGCATATACATATCGAAGAAAATAATGTTGAGGTGGTTCTTGCAAATAGTTTTTTCCATGAAACAAAAGTTGCAATATTGAATTTGTATGTTGCTCCCCATGCAACATTCTCCAACATAGTAGATGTTATTTCCAATGCATTGAGCCATTTCAATATGAACAGACTCGTTGTGCTTGTAGGAGGCTTCAATATTGGCATGCTACAAAATAATGGCAGAACAAAATAATTGGAAAACTACATGTGCAAATACAGTCTCCACTTTCTTTTGAAGACACAGGCCATCTGCAAAATGCACTTATTGACTATGTGTGGTCAAATGTGTGAATTATTCAATACAATATGTTTATCTTAGACACATATTGGTATGATCACAATACAATTGGTATTGCAATTGAATTATGAGATATACATCAAACATTTTACAAAGTCATATTTCTATGTTTCAAAGCATATTTGTATAGCTTGTTGCGGAAAAACAAAAAAAAAATAAATTATCCAGCTTTCTAGTTTTTCCTGATTTGTACACATATTGGTCTGGTCACCATACAGTTGGTGTTGTACTTGAATTATAAAATATACATTATGCAAAAGAAACAAGAAACGTACATCCTTCTAAAAACTATTTGTTACTCTATTCATCTTATTCTATTTTTTTTAGTATATGTACATAGTACTTGCCTTTTTCTTTACGTGTTAACTTGTATTCATATTCCTTTTGTTTTGTATTTTTCTTCATAGAAACAAACCAGAAAACTAGATGCCACAAAGAACTCTTAACCAAATATGTAGAGAAATCCATGCAAAGGTGCATTTTTCTGCCTGTGTTCCATATTAAATAGTTTTTTGTTTACTCTGTCTCTATTTGTTGAACTGGTTTGCTGCTGTGTTTTTTTTTTTTTTTTTGCGCCTCCTTCAATGTTCCATATATTCCTCTACATTCACGTGTCTTCATGTGTGTAATACATATTCAATGTTGAGCTCGCTAGTCCTGGAGTCTGTCTATCAAATTGTATATCGAGGAACTCCCAATGTTGTTTGGAGGACGCAGAACAATAGAAGTGCAATGTTGAGCTAGCCAGCCCACAAGTCCTCTTGTCACTTTGTATATCACACAATCATGGATGCTATTTGAAGGACATGGAACATTAGAGGCCCAGTTTAGAGCCCACCAGCCCACAAGTCCGCAATCTAAAAAAGTGGCTAAGTATGGAATAAGGGATTTGTGCATGCTTTGTAACATGTCATGTTAACACTTTATAAAAGTACATATTTAGTATGTATTTCTCATTTCTCGGATCCTGCTAGCCTTGGAGTCCATCTCTTAATTTGTATATCGTGGAACTCAATAGATGTACAATAATGAACCATCCAGCTCGCAAGTCCTCTTGTCAATTTGTATATTGCGCAACTCTGGGTGCTATTTGTAGGACACAAAACATTAGAGGCCCAGTTTAGAGCACGCCATCCCACAAGTCTACGATCCAATAGAATTGCAATGTTGAGCCAGCCATCCCACAAGTCCACTTGTCAATTTGTATATCACACAACTCTGGGTGCTATTTGCAGGACACAAAACATTAGAGGCCCAATTTACAGCCCGCCAGCCTATAAGTCCGCGATACAAAAAAGTGGCTAAGTATGGAATCAGGGATCTATACATATTTAGTATGTATTGCTTGTTTCTGGGAGCCTTCCATCCCTGGAGTCCGTTCGTCAATTTGTATATCACATAAATCAGTAGAGGTACAATGTTGAGCCAGCCAACCCACGAGTCTGCTTGTCAATTTGTATATCGCAGAATTGTGAGTGCTATTTGTAAAGGACAGAACAATAGAGGCCTATTTTTTAGCCCACCAGCCTGATAACCCACGATACAAAAAGTGTACATGCTCTATAAAATCTCAACTACCTCGCATGCCCTCTTTTCAATTTGTATATCGCGGAACTCTGGGTGCTATTTGTAGGTCACGAAACAATAAACGCTTATTTTTTGAGCCCACTAGCCTGAGAACCCACGATCCACAAAGTGGGAAAGTATGGGATGCGATATCCATACATGCTATATAAAATCTCATGTCCATACTTTATAAAGGTGCATATTTAGGTTTTTCTAGTTTGTACACATACTAGTCTGGTCACCACACAATTGGTGTTGCACATGGATTATGGAATATGCACTATGAGTCTGACCGAGAACTTTCGTTTCCTTAGACAATTTTTACCAGCGTCTTCCCCATTACACGTTATCAAACTCTCAATCCAAATGTTTTGAGTGTACATCTTGCATCTAAAACTTGGTAATCCATGTCTATGCTCGCAGGTTCCTAGACGACGGAGTGGAAGATTTCATGTCCATATATATCTCTACATCACGAGTCTAACCGAATGTCGTTCATTTTCATAGTTCACGAATTTCATGGCCATGGGGTCCTTTGTGGGTGCCATCCATCTCTCATGCACCGTGTGCATGGTATACATCCTGCGCCCGAAACTTTGGTGATCTACAATTGGACCCGTACTCGAAGCTTGCGACTCATTTGCTAATTTTCTTTAATTAAATTGTACAATATCAATATTTATTATTAATAATTTAGTACTTGAAAATAATGTTTTTAGATAATGTTAGCTATATAACATATATGTCATATGTTATACATGTAGACAATTGCAATCTTGAACCCACCAGCCCTAAAGTCTATCTGTCAATTTGTGTATCACGGAAATCCCAGTGTTGCGTGCAGGACACAGAACAATAGAAGTGCAATGTTGAGCAAGCCAGGCTGAAGTCTGCTTGTAAATTTGTATATCACAGAAATCTGGGTGCTATTTGTAGGACACAGAACAATAGAGGCCCAATTTTCAACCCGCCAGCCCAAGAACCCACAATCCAAAAAGTGGCTAAGTATGGAATGAGGGATCAGTACATGCTCTATAAAACATGATATCCATACTTTATAAAAGTACATATTTACTATGGATTACTCGTTCCTTCGAAAATTTCTAGGTCGGGAAATAGAGGATACACATGTTCATATTTCCACTTACTTTTAAATTTTTAGCTCGACCATCCGCTTGCCCGTTTCATATTGTACATATTACATGTAATGTGTAATACATATTCAATTTTGAGCCCGCCAGTCGTGGAGTCTGTCTATCAATTTAGAGCCTGTCATCTCGATAACCTGTGATACATATTACATGTAATGTGTAATACATATTCAATTTTGAGTTCGTCAATCCTGGAGTCCGTATGTGGATTTGTATTTCATGGAACTCCTAATGTTGTTTGGAGGACACGGGACAATAGAAGTGCAATGTTGATCCATCCAACCCGCAAGTCCACGATCCAAAAAAGTGGCTAAGTATGGAATAAGGGATCTATAAATACTCTATAAAATGTCATATCCATAGTTTATAAAAGTACATATTTAGTATGTATTTCCCCTTTCTCGGAGCCCTCCAACGCTAGAGTCCGTCTGTGAATTTATATATCGTGGAACTCAATAGAAGTACAATGTTGAGCCAACTAGGCCGCAAGTCCTCTTGTAAATTTGTATATTGCGGAATTATGGGTGCTATTTGTAACACATAGAACAATAGAGGCCCATCTTTGAGCCCTCCAACCCGAGAACTAGCGATCTAAAAAGTGTACATGCTCTGTAAAATCTCAGCCACCCCGCAAGTCCTCTTGTCAATTTTTATATCGTGGAACTCTGGGTACTATTTATAGGACACAAAACAATAGCGGCCTATTTTTTTATCCCAATAGCCCGAGAATCCGCGATCCACAAAGTGGCCATGTTTGGAATGCGATATCCATACATGCTCTATAAAATGTCATGCCCATACTTTATATAGGTACATATTTTTTTTCCCTTCTTTGTACACATATTGGTCTGGTCACGACACAGTTGGTGTTGCACATAAATTATGAAATATGCAGTAGGAGTCCCACCGAGAACTTTCATTTCCTTAGCCAATTGTATGCCCGCAGGTTCCCTGCTATGGGTTATCGAACTCTTATTCCCCGTGTTCCGAATGTACATATTGCATCCAAAACTTGGGTAATCCATGTCTATGCTTGTGGGTTCCTAGACGAAGGAGTGCCATATTTCATGTCCATCTATATCTCTAAATCATGAGTGCAACCAACCGCCATTCATTTTTATAGTTCATGAATTTTATACAGCTCTCACGCCCCGTGTGCACGGTATACATCTTGCGCCCAAAACATCGGTGATCTACAATTGGACCCAGACTCGAAGCTTACGACTAATTTGATAACTTTGTTTAATTAAATTGTAGAATATCAATATTTAATATTAATAATTTAGTACTTGAAAATAATGTTTTTAGATAATGTTAGATATATAACATATATGTTGTATGTTATAGATGTAGACAATTGCAATCTTCAACCCACTAGTCCTGCATTTCATCTGTAAATTTGGATATCGCGGAACTTTGGGTGCTATTTGTAGGACACGAAACAATACACGACCAATTTTGAGCCTGCCAGTGTGAGAACCCGTGATTGAAAGAGTGGTGATCCGTACATACTTTATAAAGGTGCATATTTAATTTTCTCTGATTTGTACACATATTGGTTTGGTCACCAGACAATTGGTGTTGCACATGAATTATGAAATATACACCATGAGTCCGACCGAGCGCTTTCGTTTCCTTAGCCAATTTTATGGCTGTGGGTTCCCAGCTATGCCTTGTTGAAATCTCATTTCCATGTCTATGGTCGGGGGTTCCCAGAAGGTGAAGTGGCAACTTTCATGTCCATCTATATCTATAAATCATGAGTCCAACCAATCGCCATTTGTTTTCATAGTTCGATAATTTTATGGTCGCGGGTTCTTTTCGTAGTGCCATCCAGCTTCCATGCCCCATGTGCGCGGTATACATCTTATGCCTGAAACTTCGACAATCTACAATTACACCCAGACTTGAAGCTTACCACTCATTTAATAATTTTCTTTAATTAAATTTTACAATATAAATATTTAATATTCATATTTTAGTACTTGAAAATAATGTTTTTAGATAATGTTAGATATATAACACATATGTTATATGTTATATATGTATATAATTGAAATCTTGAGTCCACCAGTTGTGGAGTCCATCTATCAATTTGTATATCGCGGAACTCTGCCTGTTATTTGTAGGACACAAAACAATAGAGGCCCGATTTTGAGCACGCCAGTCCGAGAACCCACTATCCAAAAAATTTCAAAGTATGGAAGTCCACCTGTCAAATTATATATCATAGAACTCCGAGTGTTGTTTGGACGACATTGACCATTACAATTGCAATGTCCATCCAACCAATTAAATTGTACAATATCAAAATTTGTATATCGTAGAACTCTGATCCGTAAGCAATCACAATCTCGGGCCCGCCAGCCCTACAGTCTGTCTGTCAATTTGTATATTGCAAAACTTCGAGTGTTGTTTGGAGGACATGGAACAACAAAAGTGCAATGTGGAGCCCACAAGCCCGCTTCTCAATTTGTATATCGCAGAACTTTGGGTACTATTTCTAAGGCATGGAAAAATAGAGGCCCAATTTTGAGCCCTCCAGCCCGAGAACCCGTGATCCAAATACTATACATGCTTCCCTTCGCTATGCTCCCTGAAATCCTACAAAAAATCACACTGCTCTGTAGGCTACTCAGAATTGGAATGTCATTCACTTGACCTCGATTTGGCCCATTCACGAAATCTTGAAACCCTAGTTGTGAAAATGAGCACAACCAACATTTTCCTATTCCTTACTTAGCCACTTTCCCACAATTCTGCAAATATACAAACCGTCGTCTGCTAAACTGCACCATCATGCCCTCTTACATTTTACGCATTTTGCAGTAAAAAATTCTGACTCGTGTAGTTTCACCGTTGGATAGTCACCTATCCTCACTATCTTCTGTAAACTTATTTTGAAGCCCGTCCAACCGCTTTTCAGAGATTGCTCTTCCCCATCTCGGTCACCTTCGCACCTGTGTATAATAAAAAATAATGTTCATATATATATATATATATGTGTGTGTGTGTGTGTGTGTGTGTGTGTGTGTGTCTTGTTTCTAAATCTTTAATGCTAACATCTCATCATCCATGCACTGTGTAAATTGTCATTGATGGGTGCAAGGCTCGAGAAGATCTTCCATTCATGCGCACTAAGCCAATATTTTCATAGGCTTTTGTTATCCCTTCCCAATGTTAATTTCAAATACCATGGAATGCCATTCGCACGTCATCATCTTGGTTCGTTCACGAAACCTCCAATCCTTAAATGTTCTTCGTCGTGACCACTACATTCACACATCTAAGTATGCAATAATTAATCTTTACTTCTAACCACTCACCATATAGTACGCATAGAGATTGTCATTAATGAGAGAAGAGCTTGAGGATATTTTCCATTCCCATGCATTGAACCAATATTTCTGGGGGGTTATATTATCCCTTCCATTTGTTCATTTCAACCAACATCTGGAGCAAACCAACATTTTCATATACTTCTGGAAATAGCTCCACAATATTTCTGTAGAGATAGAGTGAACGTCTTTTAGCCTGAGGACCAGAACCACCACAGTAACAAAGAATTGCTCCAACGACCTGCCACAGTAAAAATACAACCCAAGGTTCTTCAAATAGATGAGGTTCATCCTAAAATTGACAGTTTTCACAAGCTTCCCGTGCATAAGAAGGGAAATAGAATTGTAAGGGAGGTGGACGATATTGAAATTTAGAGTGAAAACATGGATCTTGATGTTGATCTGGATAAGATATTCTGCAACCTTGATCATCCGGGAGACACGATTCACAATATATAACCATTGGACGTAGTTGATGCCGAAATTTTTTATGAAGATGAATCCTTCGTATTCTAGAGTGTTGTTTTTGAAAGAGAATCTAAAAAATTAATTATTGAAAAAAGAGATGTAAAAAATAAGAAAAGAAAACATTGTTAATAACTTGACCTTGCCAATATACAAGTGTCCAAAATCTATGAAATTCACATGGTAACTGGAGATGCTCTTCATGATTCCATTAGAGTCATTGATGCTGAGAATTCCAGACTAAATGACCGGATCAAATAATTAGAGGAAGCTTTGTTTCCTATGCCATTTCTTAGAATTCCTTTGGCAATAACCATGCTTGCAACTCCCTACACCCCTACAACAAAGCTAAAAGGATCTTCTGTCTTCCTTACATCGTGTAGAGGATATGCAGAGAAAAATATCAAAAAAAGAATGGAACTAATTATTAAGGCCTAGGAAACATCAAAAAATATGGATTCCCTAGGAAGTAGGGCACATAACTTGCTCGAAATTCTGTAAACGGATTTAAAAAATGAAGAAACTTTCTATTTTCACACGTTCATCCCTTTTGCATTTCATGTCAACAACATGGAAGACTCGACAAGAAGAAAACATGATCGCCCCTCCAAAAAAATGGCTCACTCAATTAGAAGCATGCTGGAAAGAGAAGGTGAAGAACTTGTATCCCATGTCCAATCATGTGAGCAAGCAATATCAAAGAAATAAACATTATTCACAAAGATCACCAAAATAAACTTAGCCGGAAGGACCAATGACTTCCAGGACCCCAGCTTAATCGTCAACATGTTGGCGTTAACCAAGCAAGCTTTCGATAAACATGTTGATACTTTTAAGGCGTTGTCTTTAGAAATGTTTTACAGGATTCTTGAATATCATGAAGAACATGTGGAGAACTGGCTAGTCCACTATTCGGTACATAATGGAGACATTCATCAGGATCTGTGTAATATTTCTATTGATCTAAGAGAATAAGAAAATGAACTTTTCAGCATTAAAATACGAAATGACATCAATGTCGCCCCCTTCAGAAGCTACATTGAAGATAACTTGAAGCGGGTCGTCGATGAAATCCAACAGGAAAAGGCATCAACAAGCAAATAGAAAAAATACTTATATGGAACATCATTATAAATATTCTGTTTATCAATCCAGTTATTCAAGCGGGTCGGCGACGAAAACCAATAGGAAAAGACATCAACAAGAAAATACAAAAAATACTTATATGTATCATCGTTGTAAGTCTATACTTATAGTCCTTTGTTTATCAATCCAATTATTCCACCTTTTCTGAATAGAAATCTATAGCCAAAGACTGATATCTTCCCAATTGAACTTTTCAGGTATTACACTCTACCGTCTCCCACTTTTTCTTTCCACAGTCCTATTTCTTATACATATTTATCTTATGGTCCGCAGGAGCCCCAATCCCAGTCTATATGACAAATACATTTAAATTTCCAAGAATATGTAGCAAACTATTATTTTTTCATATATTCCAAATAAAACTATTATTTTGTCTCCTTATATATTTATGTGCTCCTAGATTTTCATCTTCAACTATGTTGAATGTCAAGACATTCTGTTTATTTTATTTCAATTCTCTTTTTTCTGAAGCATATCTTTTTTTTCTTCGTCATTTTCAAAATAAAATCTGAGATAAATCACTCATTCGAATTTGAGAT
>SNQJ01S0047094.1:34661-45457 GCA_010110895.2 Picea sitchensis | reverse complement strand
AGATCATGAGCTATGCATCTGAGAGATCTTTGTATGGCTGCAATCTTTTGGCTGCTACTATTGGATCATGGATCTTTGGAGTAAAAATAATATGATCTTCTTGAGTGTATGAACATAGAATGAGATCTGAAATTGGTACATAAATACCGTATTATTGATGGAACTAAGTTGTTGCTGCTGAACCCTGGAGCTGAATATTTGATTTACTGGAACACTATTGCAATCTGTTGTGAGTGTCATGGAACCATATAGTCTTCACTCATATCCGCATCATGGCATAATTCTTATCTATGTGAATGGATTTTGCTGAAGTCGAACATAGAAAGAAATTGTCGGATTACCAACCATTAATGAATGTTGTTAACCGACATGAGACTACTCACCATTAATGTCAATGAGAGTCAAGATGCCCAAGTACATATTACTAGGTACAAATAAATGTGTTGCACGTCGAGTCACCTAGAAGATCCGACAAACAGGGGACATTGATGTATTCCCACTGTTTATTGGCAAAAGAACTTGCCATTAAGGCATGCAAGCCTCAAGGTACTGAAAAATTCTCTAGTATCAATCCCAGATGATGTGTTGATGTCGATGGGTCAAGACTTGTCAGAAGGAGGGACATAAGTAATCCCCCATCATCTAACATGAGTACAAAGTAATGATTTAGATGACCATAGATGAAAGATCAAGCAGGCTTTTATCTGGCAAAAGGAAAATGACAAGGTGGTAACTCAGCTTGGTAAGTGAGCTAAGTGACTTATTCATGGGTTAGGGGTGAGTGAAAATGAGGCAGGAAAGTATGAAACTTGCAAAAGGGTTGAAGCCACGATCTAGTAGTGATAGGAGGATGAAAATTTTATGATTGACGCCATGATCTAGTAGTGATAGGAAGATGAAAAGTTTATGATTGACTTCAACATGTTAGGCTCAAAGGAAAGAAGATGAATCATCACATAATGGCTCTGAAAGGATTCTTTTGATAGAAATGGTTTGATGGATATGGTCTGAAATATAATGATATTGACTTCTTCATGACTTCATTGGGACATGCTTTTCGCAAGAGTATGTTGTCTTTGAAAACCACTAGTGCATAAATTGGTCTTCTTCATCTTCTCGGAACCTGCAAAAAAACTTAGCACTGACCTGCAATAAAACGTGAGTTTATCGAAGAATAGAGGTGATCAGTCTTTCTTCATCCGATACATACGCAAAAAATTCACAAATAGTGCGAAATAGAACAAATCCAAGGAAAATAAATAAAATGAAATGCACTGTTACCTGTCGGGATGTGGTGCACCTTGGACAACCCGCCAGTGTTTCTTTGATAACTTATTCATTTGATKYTCAATTTCAGTGATTYAAAAGACAAATCAAAATATTAGAAGCATTTTTCAATGATATGAAGTTCTTAAGAAATTTCGAAGTCTATTGGCTATGACCAAAACAAATTGATATCCTCTAAATGTTGATGATAATTCCTCCATTGCATAGAGCTTTCCAACGACACTTTCTTTACCTCAAATGAACTCTGTATGAAAAACAATTATTGTGTTTTGAAGTTTTTAGGAAACAATAAAAATGTTGCGCAAGGATACCATGTGGAAAGGATGAACACATGGAAGGTGATTGGGCTGTCACATGTTCGAATAGGATTTCCATATGGGTTAATGAAGTGTTGTCGTGGAGGTGAATGAGAGGTCGCTATATGGTCCAAGCAGAAGCTGCCACAAGGCAGCCTCCTTTTGATCAAATTATAACCAACTCCACATGTATCAAACTCCCAACCTTATGAATCATAACCAAACACTTCCACCAACATGGAAAACATATGACATGTTCAATTAAGTGCAAAAGAACCAAAGTTTATAAATAGCAAAATCACAAGCTACTCAACCAAGGAAAATAAGATCTTTGGAGGAACTAAAAGAACCCTTGCCGCTCCGAATGAAACATGACCATAGATAATCAGGCAAAATACTCCCACCATTCATTGTCACAGAGGACGAACATGATCCCGAAACACGATTTGCAAGCCAAATCCCAAGATATTTTAAGCACGTAAAACGATTAGCATGAAACCCACAAATTGAGTTAGAATCAGATGGTTATTCACTGCGGGTATTCAATATGGATTCCAAAGCCATTGCATCTCATTCAGTCACAACAAAACTCTTCTCAGCATGAACGTTATTGATTTCGGACCCATTTTCCACTTTTGCCTCCTGTCTTCATTTCCAATTGAATATTAGTGATCTGAATATCCTTAGAAACTGGTTTACACATGTCATATATTGTTAATCCTGCCACAGAAACTGCAGTCATAGCTTCCATCTCCACCCCTGTCTGGCCGACTGAAGTCACCTCTCCTTCGATCTCCACATCTTGTTCTTGCTCATTCAACCTCAATTCTATTATATTATGGCAGAGAGGAATGAGATTTGCAGTATGTTTTGCCCCATAAATCCCAGCAATCTTTGCCACACTCATTTTGAGTTATGTGACAATTGATAAAAGATTGGTGAGTAAACCAGAATTGAACACATGACCTCCACTATACAAATCAAATGACCTGACCATTAAATTACACGCATGATTTTATAACAATAAGCACCAAGCCTACACTTCCTGTAAACCCGAAAATGTATTCACGCCTTTTGTCCCTTGCAACCACATATTCACTCTGATGGGCATCCTCAGAAGGAACAACGAGAACATGTAAGGGAGGAGAGTGTGCCTCTATTAAACAAATCAATTTTTTTTTACCAATATACCACTCGCATGGGATGCGAAATAATATATTTATATGGTAATTCCTGTGACAGGTGTTAGAAAGGAAGCGTGGCCCAGATTGAACCCGGGATCTCCTCCATAATATCCTAACTAGTTGACCATGTATCCCACGCGTCAATTGTGAAATAGCCACCTAGGATTTTTAATATAGTTTTAACTGCCCGAAAAATCTCAACAGTCCACGGATCTGAACTGCTGATGTACCAGTGCATAAACCAGTTTTAATCATCGAACCGGAGCTTGGGACTTGGTCGAATATTATTTTATTTTAGGTTAGTTCAATGTATTCTAGTTTTGACCATTTGCAGAGTCATCGTTGATTGACAAATCATTGTTATTTCTCCTTGATGCACTCTCGCGACCTGTGGATATATATTTGGCTGAAGCATCATATCGCTATTGTGAAGGGAGAATTGGTGGGCAAGATCTTTGAGGAAATAACTACAACATATCTCAAATGTTCATTTGATTCCAGTAGCTAATTCAGAGGTCAACTCGATCCATAATTTGATTCCAGCAACAAATTTATATCAGATTGATGCAGGTATGAAGTATGGAAAAGAGAAGGCCGAAGCCCAAGTTTTATAGTCGCTCTACCAGTTAAAGCAATGTTGAAGCCCAAGCAAATGCAGATTGGAGGTTTTACACCAGGCCGAAGTCAAGCAATGGCATTGAACTCGTGACTGGGCATAACTCAAGAGAGCCCCACCAATGCACGTCAGAATGATGTACCATTAAAGGCCAGTTTTATCCATTCTCTTGCCGATCAGATCCAAAGCCATCAGATCAGATCAGTTTTATCCATCGATGCATAAGCAATGTTTGTGAAGTTTTTTTTATTATTATTTTGTTTTCATTTGTTTGTTTTATGTGTGTTTTTCTTATTTACATTTGTTTTATTATTTTGTTTTTATTTATATACATTTTATTATAAATTGTTTATATATATATATATATATATATATATAGTTTTAATTATAGTTTAAACTAATAAACTAGTTAATACACTAGTTTAAATATAACTAAAAACTATTCATTTATTGTTTTACTTTTTTATTTTTTATTATTATATTTTTTTTTAACTTTATGTATATTTTTATTTATATATATTTTTAAAAATATATATACCTATAGTGACAAAAAAAAAAGGCCATTGCGCAATCTGTCATAGGTTTTAGATCAACTTCAAAAACATCCTAGACACATCATTTTTTGATTTTTAAGTATAGAATTTATTGGTGAAATTTTTGTCACAAAAAGAAAAAAAAAATGTTGGAAATTTTTGAATCAAAATAGACATGCATGACTAACTTCCAAATCCTCTTTTTGATCTTCCAGATCGCAACAAGGCGCGGGAAGAGAGCATACTCGGGAACTTGGCGACGCTTAAAATATTTGAAATTTGCAACTTGAAAAGCATGTTAAAAAAAATTACCTCTTATGCAGACCTCAAATTCTTTAGCACCTTAAACTCCACTTGTTTTCCTCCTTGATGCGTGTCCCTTTTTCCTATCGATCTTCCTTAATTTGTCATTTGTGATCTTTGTTTCCGCTCCTTGTTCTCAATCATTTGTTTTATTGCAAATCTTTCCTACCAAGGGTTAGTAGATGGGTGGTTCTTATTGCACCACAAAACATCAAATTTATCCTGAAAATCATAAAAGTTTATTTTTATTTTTCCTATCTATCTAAAAACTATTCTTATTTTTTATTTTTTAAGTATATTCATGCTTCCAATGAAGCCATTTACGGATTAGAATTTTTGAAATGCTCATATCCCAACTTGAAAAATGTACCTGATTGTTTGAAAGGATATGCGAAATCGACTGGACCTTTCGATTTTCCACAAGGATCTCTTGAAGAATTGATGAATATTGTGGCGTAACCGCTTCTCGATACCATTCCTCAATGTAGTCTTTGGGCTGCATTCTAGATCCTTTGTCCGTAAATGGTTAGTAAACAAGGTGTCTCTCATAAGATCTTTCTCTCACCAAAATGTCATTTCATCATGAGTTATCTCATTTCTTTGCATCAATCAAACCAAAGAAAACATATTGAATTAAATTCCTAATGCCTAATCCCTTAGCACCATCCCCAACAACGGTGCCAAAATGTTGAGTGCAATCTATGTCGTATAAATTCTCAATGATTTAATGTCAACCAAGAGCTCGTAAGCTTATGATGATGCCAGTAAAATATATGCAGAAGTAGGCATCTAACGCTAATCTAAGAAAATTCAATCAAATCCTAACTCTTGCATTCCACTTAAAAAGACTTAGTTGTTGTAGGCATGAAAACACTAGCTCCCATTCAGGAGGTCTTCTCAGAATGTTTCAAATAACCCATCAACAATCAATATCATCAAGTAAACACTCNTCATCCCACTTTCATATATAAGTGTAAACATGTCATTTTTCCAATATTTAATCATAAATTCACTCAAAAACACTAAAATAGATGCATTGGAAAATAATATGTCTAAAACCCATGTAATCATGAAAGTGGTTTAATGTAAGGGTGTGGGAAAGCGAAATATGGTTAAAAGTGAAGTGAAAGTGACTTGAAAGTTAAGTGAAAGGATGGTAAAAAGATGGTACTTTGGCGACTCAACACAAGGGTGGATCCAACTATACATGTGACCCTTGCAATTTCAAATGATTAATAATATATGTGATGGATATTGGCAAGCTATCGTTAAATATGTTGCATTAGTTGTTGAATGGAAAGGTCTCGATATAAAATATAAGTTGTTCTAATAAGTCATGCTCCTTCTCTCTGTGCATCAGAGGTGTGGGGGATGATGAAGCCTATATTTTAGGAGGTCATCAAGTATACATTTTAATGATAATATAGTTTACAATATTTTGTTGTAACTATGGATGTGGTTATTTCAGATTATTTCTACAATCATTTTCTTAGAAATTTCATGCTAAAATTATGTGAAATGTACTCTCAATTACATCAATTTCAATGAACTTTTGTTTAAAGGCATGTTAGGTCCAGTAGGTACAAAAATCACATGATATCTGAGCTTTAAAATCTAAGAAAAAAATAGAGTCGGTAACCCATCTGAAAATTCAGGAATCTAGTCGATTTTATGTCGCAATAGAATTTCAATTTATATTCTGGGAAGATCGGATTTCAAAATAAGCACCTATACAGTTGCGGTGACCTTAGATTATGGAGATATATAGAATACATGGTTATTAGATTTTGTGGTGACCTTCGATTTTGGTTCTTACTGGTACAATTATGGTGACCTTTGATTCTAGCGATAGCTTGAATATCTAGTTCTTACATTTTTTGGTTTGATTCCTACATTTTTTGGTGACCTTCGATTTTGGTTCTTACTAGTTCTTACTAGTTCTTACATTTTTTGGTTTGATTCTTACATTTTCTGGTGACCTTCGATTTTGGTTCTTACTGGTTCTTACATTTTTTGGTGACCTTCAATTTTGGTTCTTACATACATAAAAGATACTCTAATAAATTTATTTATTTATTGGTTTAGCAAAAAGTCTCTATTGCTCAAAACCATGCTATCTTGCAGGGACATTCAATGTGGCTTGCGGAGCTCATCATCCTCCTGAACCAAAACCATACCAATCATCCCTTCAGACGCAGTGACATAAATCAAGTAATATCTACTGTAGTCTAGAGACTTCAACAAAGGCGTCGATACCAAGGATTTCTTCAAAGCATCAAAGGATTCTCGGGCTCCCTCATCCAAGATAAAAGGGGTGCCCTTCATCAAAAGACGCATGAAACGCTTAGTAATATTGGCATAGTTTACTATAAACCGACATAAAAAGTTATATCTCCCATGTAAACCTTGAAGCTGGCAAATAGTGCCTGGGGGAGGCAATCAAAGTATTTACTCAACCTTTAATGGATCTACCATGATCCTAGTCTCAGAGACTAAAAATCCTAGAGGACGTCCATACCTAATGCAAAAGATGCATTTATGAGTGTTCTACCGAATTCTATGAGGATAACATCTTTCAAAAACTATCTGAAGGTCCTTAGGGTGATCCACTCTCTTATGAGAGTAGGCAACAAGATCGTCAAAATAATCTTCGACTATATTCTTAAGATCATGGAATTCGAAGGTCATAGCAAGTTGGAAAGTTTCTCCAACGTTTTTAAGGCCGAAAGGCATCTTCCAGTATGCAAAAGTACCCCAATGACAAATAAATTTCATCTTATGTTGATCCTCAGGTTTAATTTGAATTTGGTTATACCCTGAAAATCCATCCATGAAAGAAAAAACTTCTCTTCCCGCACACTCATAGAGAATCTGATCGATAAAAAGGTCTCAGGAAGTTGTATTTAGGACAGTCTTTGTTCAAGTCATAAAAATCCATGCATACACAGATGGTTCCTTTCTTCTTATTTAGAGGAATGTGATTGGATACCCATTCATTCAATGGAACAGAGTAGATAAAGCCAAAATTAAGCAGTTTCTCTACCTTTGGCTTAATAGTAGGAGCCTTCCGAGGATTGACAACTTGAAGACATTGTCGAACAGGATTAGCATACGGGTAAGTTTTAATATCATGTTCAAAAATTTGAGGGTCAATTCCTAGCATCTCTTCATATGAACAAGAAAATACATCTTGGAATTCCTTGAAGAGTTCAGTGTCGATCAGGATTTCTTCTGGCGAACAATCTGCACTGATGTGTACATTTTCAATCTTGCCAGGGGTATGAGAGATATCGATCGCGGTGGTAGAAGAGATACTCGCCATATTTCCTTTGGCATCAATGTCATGCGTATCAAGTGGAACTATGATGTGACCGAATATATCACTCAAAGTAGATTGAAAGTCATCTTGTTTGATTCTAGCAAGCTCTCGGAGAAAATAAGAGTGATAATAGAACCATTCATGGCCTCGATGATTGATTCATCTGAGGGAAAAGTCTCATCGAGGAAGTCATGTGAGAAAGACAACGAAGTGGCCCACATGGGCTTAAGAATAAGATCCTCCTCGTCTGTCTGCAAGGTAATAGGATAAGGATCGACGGAAGAGTCTAGAACAACTTGATACGCTATCTTTGTTTCCAATAGTGGAATGGACATTCCAGCATGTGACTGACCTTCACAAGACGCATTCGAGGAAAGAAGGGTCCAAGGATCATTAAAATAGGAAGTGCATAAAGGAATAGACCTCTCTGATGAAATGGGCCTACTAGACATGGTGTAAACATGATGAATCGGTGCCATGAACTCGAAGGTACCCATAAGGGATGAATACATTATGACAAAGATATTCTCAATTGTTGTCTGAGAATTGTTGACCACCGAGATCGACAGTCCAACAGATGCATTGGGGCTAGCATACACAAAGGATAACTGGTCGATCATCACAATATTCCCATCATGGGGAAAACAAAGAGTATGAAAGACGGACGATACGAAGATAGTCATAGCATAAGTCCAATTGCATCCTAGTAACAAGTTATAATTGAGAGGCGCATAAACCACCTCGACATCCACCTCTTTTGTCTTCCACATGTCACTTGTTTATATTCAGAATGAAGTATTGAATAATTAAATTAAGAATTTACATGTTAATAAAAAAAATATTTATAATATAATTTAATTATTTTTAAGTTATTTGTTAATAATAGTATATTATATTTATAATATTTAAATTATCATACAAATTTAAATTAATTAAATAATTTATTGTATTAATTTGATTTAATTTAAAATACAATATAATACAATATACCAAATTATTTAGGTTGAGATATCTTACATGTTAGTTATTGTAATTAATGTTGTTAACTAATCCCGTAACTAATCCGGCAGTTCAGCAGTTCGCATCAGTTCAACTGTTAACTAATCCGGTGGTTCAACAGTTCACATCAGTTCAACTGTTCGCAACTACCTCACAACTGTCCGCCTCCGCCTATACATAATGTATCCCCCATCCGTTTTGTTGAATAAGAGTTTGTTTTGTGTTTTTTGTTCTATTAATTGTGGAGTTTTGTTATCTGGCCTGTGTACAGTGGTATCAGAGCCCAGAGCCTGTGTAAGCTTCAGATTCGAGAGGATCCACCTTTAACTATGTAGTTGCAGTGTAGTTGCAGTTGCAGTGAAGGAACAACAAGTGCCCGAAGGCCCTCCATTGTTTAGTCACTGAGATTGTGTGCGGAAGAAGCTATGAACAACTTCCAGAGAAACCAAGGTTGAAGGTGTTGTGAGATTTTATTTTATTTTTCTTGTGAAAGTGGAATTTCATTTATAGAGATTAGTTTACAATGCATTCATTAGTATCAATTGTGGGAGTAGTGCTTTCCGAACAAAAAAATTACCAAGAATGGTTTCGAAAATTAAAAATACTCTTATTTTTAATGATTTATGGGAGGAAATTTGTGAAGGCAAGGATGACAATGACCCAGAGCAACCTACAGTTGCCAGACAACTTGTAATTTGGAAGAGTAAAGATAAAAAGGCACATGCTTTAATTTTTGACTCAGTCACTGAAGAGGTAAGCAGACATATTCTTTCCAGCACCACAGCGTTTAAAGCATTAGAGAAATTAAAAGATTTTTATGAATCCCATTCAGAGATGGAAATTATACAATTGTTGATGAAGTTGTTTAATTTTGAACTGAAAGATAATAATCCCATGAAGTTAGCTTCCGAAATTAGAGCTCCTTTTCATGATATTGACTCAACTGGTGTCAAAGTTGATTTACAACTCACAACATTTATTAAAGCCTTATATCCTACCTATTCACATTACTTAGAATCTCTTCAAGCTAGTGGACAGATGAAAGCCATGAATTTTGATACTCTTATAGACAAAATTGCTGAAAGAGAGAAAGCTTTTGGGAAGAAGGAATCTTTTTCCACTTCCACAGTTGAGACTTTGTGTCTTGCACAGAAAGAGCAGAAACCTAGAGGAGAGTCTGTTAGATTTGACAATAGTCACAGAGGTCGTGGTAGGAGACCATTTAGAGGCAGGGGGGGTCATTATCATCAAGGAGAGAGACAACAAGATGATAGACAGCAAACACATTTTCAGAATGATAAACAATATCTTAAGTGTTATAGGTGTGGTAAACTAGGTCATACATCTTCTCATTGTCGCACTCCTTAGGAAAGGATTAGAAAGAAGAAAGAGAAACAACCTCCAGACAAAGGCAAACTACCTGAATCTGCCAACTATATTTCTGCACATTATAATCTTAGTATAAATGAAGTTTTTAGCACTTCTTTTGCTTCTTGGGAAGACACTTGGATTTTAAATACTGGAGCCACTTGCCATATGACCTTCAGAAGAGATTTTTTTGAAACATTCAGTAATCACATTGATGGAATAGTTTATTTTGCCGATAAGTCCCAGTTAAGGAATTGGATCTATTCGACTTCGCCTACCAGGACTTGCTGATTATATTTTGCATGATGTTCCTTACATTCCTCAATTAAATAGAAATCTGATGTCTCCCATACATATCAGGCAGCAAGGAAATTTTATACATATGTTTGATGGTATAATTGAAATAAGAAAAGCATCTGATCAAGTGATTGTTATGATTGGTGTTGAAGAAGACAAACTTTTAAAACTAAAAGGGACATCCTCTTTTCAATATAATTCATCTCTTTTGGCTCAGCATAGTGATACTTTGTCTTCGAGCTTATTGTGGCATACTCGTTTTGGTCATATTAATCCGGATTATGAAACAACAAGGTATTCAAGGGCTTCCTACTATTCCAAGAAATCTTTCTCCATGTAATGCTTGTATTTTAGGCAAGCATTGTAAACAACCTTTTTATGGATCTACTTCTCGAGCTTCTAGGAAGTTAGGTCTCATACACTCTAATTTATGTGGGCCCATGCCTATTCAATCTGCAAATGGTAATAAATATCTGCTGACTTTTATTGATGACTACGCCAGGATGTGTTGGGTTTATCTGTTGAAAGAGAAATCTCAGGTTTTTGCAACTTTTAAGAATTTTCATTTATGGATTACAAATGAAACTCAACTTA
>SNQJ01S0047094.1:0-18838 GCA_010110895.2 Picea sitchensis | reverse complement strand
ATTTAGATCTTCCCTTCCTATAATTCCCATGATTTCCTGAGCCCTTTCCTCTATCCTTTTGTCTTCCCCTGTTCTCCATGTTCAACGCATTACCTGATGTCTCACCTGTGATTTTTCGTCGCATTTACTCACTAAGGATAACACCAACAACATCATCAAATTTTAAAGTATTTGAACCAGAGATAGAGTTACTTACAGCCATGACCAAGCCATTCCATCTTTCTGGCAATGAGCACAAGATTATAAGAACCCTAACCTCATCATCAAAGTCCACTTTTACGGAACTTAGTTGATTAGTAACCATATTAAATTCATTTAAATGATCTGCAACAGACCCACCTTTTGACATATTCATATTAAATAATCTCTTCATTAGAAATACCTTATTGGACCTTGAGGGTTTTTCATACAGTTTAGCCAACACGTCCATCAGATCCTTCATTGTCTTTTCTTTTGAAATATTGAAATCCACCAATGCTGCCAAACTCAACCGTATCAATCCTAGAGCCTTTCTGTCAAGAATCTCCCATTCTTCATCCTTCATGGCCGTTGACTTCTTTTCTACTCCTCCCAATGGTAGGAATATATCCTTATGATATAAATAATATTCCATCTGCATCTTCCATAACTGGTAGTTTTGGCCATTAAATTTCTCGACCCTAAACTTTCCATCTTCCAACATTTCTCACACTCGAATCAGGAACCCTCTTTTTCTGTGAGTTACCTTTTGCTCTGATACCAGTTGTTAGAAAAACAGGACCATAGAGCAATAAAATAAAACAAATGCAGAAAAAAAACACAGAAGATACACAATACAAGAGAGACACAGATTTACGTGGTTCACCCAGTGTGGGCTATGTCCACCAGAGAAATTGCCAGGTCCTTCCTTTATTATTATCCAACAAATGAAGGCATACAACCTACAGCAAAACCCATTGCAACTTCCTCTTATTTCTCTCATAGTATCCTCTCTCAGAATACAATACTCGCCCTCATACATAACCATAATACATTTCCCTCATAAAAGAGGGTTTCCTTCTAGGGAAAAAAACCCTAACATAATTTCTACCATTAGATCTGCGACCTTATAATGAACGGTCCAAATTTGCAATGAAATTACAATATAATTTTATAAGGCAATTTTTCCTTCGGGGGCCCTCTTTCCTCCAAACCTCCCAGTCGAGGGGATAGGCCCCCCGGACCCCGTAGAGGGGATACCCCCCTCTGTACTCCCCCGCGTGGAAGAGTGTACATACTTCTGGGTTGTAAAGTCTTCATGGGGTATAAACACGAATGAAAGCAAGGACCTTTGAATCAAGAACATAATCAGGCTCCACAACCAACACTTGTGTGATATATGCTCCAACAACCTATTTGCCAAAGAGAAATATATGGCAAGCAAATTACAAAGTAACATGATTTGTGATCTTACAATAAGAAATTCAGGTAATTGAAAGATTCATACGTTATTTGTAGGTGACATAAAGACAATATGTGATATGATCCCATATGACATTTATGACACAATATACAGAGAGGGAAAAAAACTCCAATCACTATAATTGGTTATAACAAATTAAAAACATATGAATTAACTTAAAACATTGAGATATTTGTCTTATAAATGATATTTCATATAGATCATAATAAACTGGAATAAGAGAGTATTATATGAACAAAAGGGAAAGACATCAAGGCATGTAATGACAACAAATCAAAGATAATTAGATCAATGCATATCTTGAGCTTTAGAAGAATATGAAAAGAAATATGACTGACTCATACTAAAACACTCTACTGTTAGGAAAAAATCCATTTAGAAAAATGTCCATTCATATCCTTCTTTAAAATCAACTGTAGTCCATTCTCCAAAATTCCAATCCCTTCATATCAAATCTTAATAGAGTATTTAAACACTAAGCTGATCTACTTCCCATATCCACAGGATATAGATATATCTTCCAAAATAGAGTTTGTTATAACAATAATGTTTATAAAAACTTAGAAAAAGTCTGTTATAACAATTTTAAAAAATACTTTCTTCGTTGTTTGAAACATAAACTATTTTCAAATCAAAAATACTTCATGATCCTCCAATGAACCAACATTGTATACAATATCTTTCATGTTCTTTCTTGAGACCTAAAAATAAAATAAAAATCTAATTAAAAATCTCATAAACTAATTTAAGACAAGCTATAGAATCTTTGATTCTGTATCTAGTCTAAAAACAATGTAACAACTCATGCTTTGACAAACCAATAAAAAATAAAAATAAGCCACAAATTTATTTACCAAATTAAACATTTGAAAAAGAATAATCTAGCATCTTTGAACTCATAACAACATTGATATTAGTTTAATTCTTAATGATGATATCCCCATATTTTCTTAATCTTTTGCTTTCCCGAGGAAGAGTTCGTTGCAATTCAGATCTCAAATCCCAATTTTCTCTTGCAAGATCTCTATTTTGCATCAATGTCTAGTTATAAGACGAATTTTCAAGTATGGGATGTCTTTGTAGTATCTCTGAATCCATGCTAAACATTCATCACAACATACAGGTTCCAAATTTGGGAGCGGTTTCTTGTAGTCGGAGTATGGGGTCTTTTCGTATGCCATCATATCCTTTAAATCGGTTTGGATTCCTGCGAATCCTTGACATTTTTGAAGGAACAAAGGTAATTTTGAAACAAAATCATACCATGGATGAATATCCCTAATTGAGTCCATGCTTACACTCTTGATAGAGTTTAAATATTATATTACAATCGTTGGAACATGATTACCCTTATGTTTATGTTTGTTCCTTGTCATTCTTGACATGATTCGACCATTTCTTTTGTTTTCAAAATCAACATCAAAGACCTCCTGCCTAATTTGTTTTCCCTTCCCTTTGAATTGTCCATTGACCGCTGGTATTGGAGGCTATGAATGACCATCAACATTTAATGACTCATTTCTCAAATGACTAAGGACCTATTCTAAAGGTTTCTTCGGCATAAATTCATGTTTTTTGGATGCCATTCTGGTCAGAGAAAAAACCTTGGTTTGATCATCGGGAGAAATGACAGAATCGTTTTGGATTTGAACTTTGATTTGAAAATCATGGAGTGAATGAGATGAAGTTTTTGGAGAAAACAGTTCCTCAACACTATGTGTTATGTTGGTGGCGGGATCAATTTACAGGGGTAGGAATCCATTCCTTACTAGAAAACCTTTCCAAGTGTCCCATGTGCTAACCAAATGGAAATCGACCAAATTGTGAATTAAACCATGGTGAAATAAGCTAGAATCAGGGTTGGGGTTCAGACTTTTATAAAACTTTGACATATTTTGTAGGATTTTAAGCAAGTAAAAGGGTAAGTTCAAACTAAATCCTTGAAACACCATTAACAAACATATGTGGAACAGGAACACTAATATATAACATCCTTCATAGGTAATAAATTGCTTTATGATCAACAATAAACCATTCCAATAGGTTTTAAACAGTTCTATCAGCATACCTTTTACATGGTAGTGTGATTTCCTAGACAACAATAGAGACTGCCATGGAATGACCATTGCTTTTGTGTTTTTAAACCACCGATCACCCTCCTGAGATAAACTGGTCACCTTAGCTATGAATTATTCGGTAACCTGTAACTAAATGTCTCCTATTTTGGCTTTGGTTCCATTGAATGTCTTGGCCAACATCCTGGCAAATTCTAGGTTAAAGCCATTGAATGGTTGGATAAAATTCACCCAATTGAACCAGACTATCCACCACGTTGTCATAAGACAAAAAATGTTTTGATCCATTCGTCTTTATCCTTACTATGGGATCCATGAACTCGTAGGAGGTGAACCAGAAGACACAAAAACAATGTTCATCAAAAAGAGAATCATGTGCTTGCAACAAACCGAACCCATAAATAGTTGAAGAGATCGATATTGCATACCTGATGATAAACCAACATTTAAGGAATTGAGGAGGTGCTACCATTATTTCCCACTCTGATTTTTTATTATATCCGAAAAAACAAAGGAAAAAAATTAGGTTCAAAGCCACCAAACGCATGGAACCCTTGCTACTTGCCATGAATAACTAACATGAAATGGAGGACATCAATACATTTGTAGGGTAATAATTCATAGGACAGTTGATCGGTCAGTCCATTAAGTGAACATTACTTAATGTCATATTTTGATATGATAGTGATAATTGTTTGGAGTTTCATTTATATCATTTGGAGAGGGGAGGTTTTAATAGAGCCTAGCTTCATCAAGAGTTTTAACTAGGCTATAGTTTTAGGCTTGATTTAATTAAATCGATCTCACATATTTCATATTGGGTTCAGTTTTTCTTTAGGTCACAAGTCATGTTTAGTTTTCTAACATAATTCATATGGCTTCCAATAAAACATAGTTCAATAACCTTTTTATTTAGACCTTCAATTAAAGAAAACAAACAATCACCTTTAACTCATGCAAAGGGAGATTACCAAAAGAGTCCAGTCAATGATCTGTACAAAAAAGGGACATCAATTTCATGCTTTACAATCATGAAATTGAAGAGAGATGACACAATAATAAATGACACCTACATAATCACACAAATAGTATAAATCCAAACAAGACTGATTAACACTAATACTCATACCTTTGTACAGAAGAAACACAATCAATCTGATGTGTATAGACATACTAGGAAGTGAGCATAAGAAACGATTTTTTATTTCAAAATTCAATGAGACACGAAATGAGATGGTAGTTGGGCTTCCAACACACCCTCTGGGTATTCTCTGCAAAGTGTTATTTGCTTTCTTCCCTAGGTACTGCAGTATACCCCCATAGTCACCAGTGTAAGTCCCTAAAAATAGGAAACTAGGTTTCCAGTTCATAGTCAGTCACCAGGTGGGTACAATTGACAGTCGGGATGATCATAATGAGAAGGATAACAAAGTCTGAATCCTTTTAAGGGTACCGAAGGAAAATGGTCTGGAATACAAATGAGTATCTTGAATGGATTCGAGGTCCATGAGGCTCCATAATCCAATGTGATCAACGTAAATCTCAAGAACGACCCTTAATATATGATCCCCATTACCTTTGGCTCAGATTTGTAGGGGTTATCTCCTCTACCTTTTCTCATGCAACCTCGTGTTTAGCCCCTTTGTTAGAGGGGGGTCCCGGTTGACTATTGTGAAACTAGACTCTGACACTCCCTATCACATACTCTTATATTTGTTTAAGTGGCCTTGAAGAGTTTCCTCTCGACACCTATTTCAAGGCCCTAAAGCCTAGACTACTTGGTGAACCCTACAAACAAAAGTTTAGTTGATTTTAAGTTTTAATCATTGATTTTAAGTGGCTTGATTTACTCAAAAGGGTACAGACGTGCAAATTATGGTGTTTTCAAGAGAGAAAAGAGAAGAAATAAAAGATTTAGAACATTCGTGCAAAAAGAAAACTAGGCTCTACAACATAAAATTGGCTTTCAATATTTGTAAATGCCAACTTTTTGAAGTTTAGTCCAAGATCCTAAAATGAAAAAAGTTTACTAGAATGTGCTTTTCGTTTCACAATACAAATGAAAACTACTAAAATTTCAAGGAAATAGCATAAGAGGAACTTTGGAAATGGAACTCTTTTCTTTTGTAATAAAAAACCTATGCTACAACTACCAAACAAAAATGCATAACTAAATGAAACTACAAAGTTTTTTATTTTTGAATGCTTAGAAAATAAAATCACAAGTAAATGATATTTTTTTCATTTTTCAAAGCACAAACAAGGTAAAGAGAAAATAAACCCAAGACTAACACAGGCCCTAAGCCACTACTTGAAAGCAGGGATTCACTCGAATCCACAAGAGGATCTAACACTTATGAGTTCACCCTAAACCCTAAAATCAAACAAAAGAAATAAAGAAACAAACAAAGATTCTTTACAAACGACAAGATAAACTGAATCTTTAACCCAACCAAACACAATCAACAGAGACCCTAAAGAGTTCAGGAAGGCTTGAGAAGCAAAGAAATTCTTTCCAAGAAAGAAAATATGTTTTTAAAAACCCTTCCAAAACACAGATACATGTGTTGTGCACGAGAAACCTGCTTATGTACATAGGTTGTATACTATGCAGAACGTGTATGTACACATTCTATACAGAGGACATGGTGCGTACACCTATGAAAGTTTTCAAAAAAGAAAAAGGTTTGGATAGAAAACTAGGCAGGGGAGGCTGGTAGGCACCTGGAAGATGACTAGAGACCCAAACTGACCCAGGAAACTCAAAAAACTCAAAAATAAATTGAAAAATCAAATCAAACCAAAATCTCCCACTAAAACCCTAGACAGACTCCTTAGTGGAGTAACTAATTTTTCTATGGGGAAATTCCCCCTAAAATGGTTCTAAGGAATAGGCATAGTGATAACTCCCTTAAAATAATCTACCCCAAAACCATCTAGACTAAGTGATAATAGAAAGAGGGAAGCTAGGGTTAATGAGTGCACCTTCAATCCTTACGATTGATGTAGACCTCTTCTTCTTGTTGTTGTCTCCTAGATCACATATTTCCTCCCAAATATGACCTACAAGGGGTTAAGAATACAATGAAAGAAGATATACAATCTCTAATAATCACTTTTAAAATCACACACACACACACACACACACACACACACACACACACACACACACACACACACACACACACACATATATATAAATGCTCAAATTGACAAGAACATGTAAACATAGGGTTTTGGGACAAAGATGATCTCTTTTATTCAAATTCAAGATAAAAAGGTTACAACCTTTGCTTGCGACCTCTTTACGAACCAAGTCTGGGCTCCTCTGTCATGGCTCGAAGTGCATCAATCCCACATTATATTCTCACAACCAACATACCATCAAGGGAAGGAGGAAGGGTTGCATAGGGAGAAAGGCTGGAGGGGAAAGCTGAGGCTAAAACTCAGAGCAAGATGCAAATCTTGGGAAATGAAAGGGAAGGGATTTTGGTAGAGTTTTCTTATTATCTTGTTTATGTGTCTAAATGACAACCCAAGGCCTCTTTTTATATGAGAAAAATATGGTTATTCGGTTTGGGGATGGGCTACAAGGGGTAAAATGGTTAGGAAACCCTCCATAGACCATAAACTTCGTCGAATTCTGTGCAAATTAATATTTTTTGCAACTTTTGGAGGTAAATATGGGCTAACTAGCATGCAAAAAGTATATATACATGGGATAAATAGCATGCAACACGAGTGTGTATGCAGGCTATTAGTGCAGCAAGGTGCATACACTATCTAAAAAATGGTTTTTTAGAAGGAAGCTCAACAATATTTTTGGTAAAGTATGCAAATGGATGGGACAATGTCTTGGATGCATAGATGTGGCATTTTTGGACTATAACAAAGAGCTTCCCAAGACACTGGTTGAAAATATGGGATTTTCACTCTTTAATGACTCTAGGTTTCGTTTTGGTGGCCTTGGAGAGTTCACTCTCCAATCCTATTCCAAGGCCCTAATCCTATATAATGTTGGTTCACTAAGAAAGAAAAGTGTATAATAGATTTTAGATTATGCAATTCTTTTTATGTTCATTGCTTATGTCAAAGGGAAATTAATGAATCCTTTATGGTGTTTTCAACAATTGATCCAACCAAAGCAATGCAAATATGTCAATGCAATTTCTTCACTTTAATTAATTCTAGCTATGGGAGGGAAACATGCTTTTTCTTTTTCTTCGTAAACTTCAAAATGAAATCTCAAAGACCAAGCAACCATACAAACAAATCAGATACAAAATCCTTACAAGAACTCAAGCCAAACACTTCACTAATGCACTTTTGTTCTAATTCTTCAAAAGCTTGTATGCATGCAATTTTTTTTATTGTTCCAAATGTAATGAAAACATTTCTTAATATTATCAAGAACATAATATGCAAAAGGAAAACCAACGAATCAGAAAGCAAGGGAAGTGTGATATTGGTAGTGATGCCCCCTGGCACACTCCAATGTCTACATGAGATCTCAACCCAAAACTCACAAGGAATGAATTTAGTAAGGGGAACTAGTCATAAGAGGACAAACAAACCAGACATAACCAATACAAGGCACTACCATATCTGTTTATATCTATTGGGTTTACTTCCCAACTTCAATGGATCAATAGATAGTAAACAAATTTAATTAAGAAATCCACACAAACACACTCCAAACAGAAATTGAAGTAAATTTTTTTGACAATAAGACTCAATCAGAGGCAAGATCTTGATAGTATAGTTCAATCACATATTTTTAAGATCATAGGAGTCAGATCCAATTCACAAAAATATGACAATTATGCATTTTTTCCTGTTTACAGGGATCGTTGTGGGATAGAATACCTACAACCAGTGATGTGTTGCATGACAATAACAATAAGTGACGACTGCAAAAAAATTGAAAAGAAAGATTTGTCTCAAATATATCATATCTGAGAGATCTAAACTCTAACAAATAAAGATGGAAGACATAAACTAAATCGCAAACATAAATAGAGGATAATTGGCAAGGGATTCTAAACTAGAGAAGAATCAAATACTATTCCCTACTGGAGTCACCAGTTATGTTATGGATAAAATATCATAGGTGGGCAGTAAGATTAGGATATGCCTACTGATCCTAGATAGACAGAGGGCTATGTTTCTATGGATTTCCTAGTTCTAAGAGGATTTATTTCCTTTTAACCAAGAAGGGTGGTGACCATACATTTTCAATCGATATTTGTCTTCAAATACCAGCTGATGCAGCTCCTAAGATCCAACTCCTACAATCTTCTTCATGCACACAAGGAGACAAACAACTACCGATCTACTTTATCTTTTAATGTTAGGAAATCTAAATCTACCATATCTATCTTGATCCATGCAACATGATATCGGATCTAAATATTTGTAAACAAGATACAAACATGTTTAGGGGAAAACCAATGATTTGTTAATGGAAATGAAAGAAATAAATCAACGTTATCATAAATTTGGTGTAGATGCATTCCCCTTCGCTCCTTTCTACTTTATCCTCCTCAACTCTTAAACCAAGCTAGGAAACATGACCACAATTCATGTAGATGGAGAAGCTCCTCTATATTTGGATATCATATCTTTATAAATGATTCTTCCTCCTCATGCTCAATATTTTCCTTCTTTATACAGATCCTTGGAAGAGGCTTGGGAGAGCTTCTAGATATTCTAGAGACCAATGGATACTCAAATGATGTGAGTTCCAAGGATCATTACACAAAGAAACAACTCATACCTTGTCTTCCTCTTCGAAACTCCACAAATATAAAAGGTTTTGGAGGTCATCACTTGTTGCACTATGACTGACCAATGACGATCATCGCTTGTTGTCTCATGTATGACTCATGGAGACCCCAAAAATGGCCCAAATCCTAAGGTAGAGATGTGTCTTGGCTTTCATATTCTATTGGATTCCCTTCTGGCCCTATAGGGTGGAAATTAATTTTTTAACAAGGATTGGGAGTCTAGTTAGTATAGATACCATATTTGAGCCATGTGCATTTGTTCTCATCATTTTGACAACCATACCCTCTAGATTTCCCCATTTATGATTGGTATTTGTTGGATTTTCATGTATCATAAGCCATATGCTTCACCCATATAGTGACATTTATTTATTGTTAAGCCACCATTCACCCACCCTCGTGGTGATTTCCATTAATGTTCCTACTATTGATCACTTCCATTTTAAGTTTTCACCTTTTCAATTACCACCATCTGGTTTTTTTCTTGGGAATTTATCTCCTCGTTTCCCATATATATCCCCACTTGGTTTCAACCTATTGGAATTCTAATTTGATATTTTATCTCTTGACACATTAGTTATATTTTTTGTATTGTCCTTTTGGTACTACATATATTACCCTTTCCTCCTAGCACCCTCTTTAGAAATATGAGGAGGGCATTTGGATTTTATAATACTCAGTTTAATTTTTGGAAGCTTCCTTGTGTTTCCCTTGTTTAGAGCATTTGAGATGAGTCACCTTTATGTCCCATGGAATCTATTTAGCGCCATATTAAGTCTTGTTATAGTTTTTATTACCTTCATGAGTCATACCCATCTCATGTTTCCCAGCTTTGAACTCTATTTGTCCTCGTGGCTTACTTATCTATCCTTAAGAATCCATGTTCCTGGTAATTGACAATTCCACATGGAATGATTTTAGTCACTACTAGGTCAAACCTGCATTTATTCTCTAAACAAGGGAAGTCTTGAGTCCCCCTCTCATTTCCTTCTCCATTTCCTTTTGGTTTCAATATATTTCAATCACACCTTGGTTTATACCTTGTGCTATATTGAAGGATTCCATATTGTGTTGCTCCCCATGGGCATTTCCCTATCAACTTCAAAATATATATTATAGGGGTCTGTATTAGAGGGCTATGTACCTTGGACTCATATTCATCATTGGTGGGTGCCTCAGACCAAGAAAGGTGATTCATTAGTGCTCTTTGAATTGGTTTTTTTTCATGTTCTTGACTTCATCTCATCATCGTACAATTTAGAATCATACACTTGATAGCTTAATGATCCAGTTGATTGTACCATTTTCTTGTACATGTGTGAGTCGCATCAGACCTCAAGAGGGGGTTTCCCTTCAGACAGTCCCCCACATGTTTTGGTATCATCTTTTTCTTCCATATATATAGCTCCACTTGTTGTACTTTGGATCTTGGGCCTAAGGAATCATTTTTGTTCTTAGGCACCAACAAACTTCCCCCTATCGATATCAACACCTTTATTATATGGGTTAGTCTTTTGTACCTTGGTACCTATCCATATCCTTGATGGGTTACCTTGGACCAAGATGATATAGTCCTCATTTCTCTTGGATTTAGTAAAATATCACATACTCGAACTCATATTATCATTGCACCATTGATATTCATACATATATCCATGATCCAACCTTAGATGTAGTTCTTGAGATTTTATTGGATCGGTTTTTATATTCTCATAACCCTCAATTTGAGATTTCTTTTAGCTAGCTCATTTCATATCTTTGGAGCCCATTTTCTGTTCAGTAGTTCTTCTCAAGTTGTTTCCATACCCCATCCCCCAAGGGAGGGGAAATCAATTCTTTTGTACCTAGATCAATAGTAGTTATGATGTAGACCTAGGAATTTTTACCTAGGGATATGTATACATGATTGTTTATCTCGTTGTATTGTAATATATCCATATTTTATTTGAGACATCATTTTGTCTCACCAATTTAGCACATTTCTAATGGGTGCACCATTATATTCATTATCATGAGTTATCTCAATGAGTATGGGCATGCCCACCTCTTCCCTATTGAGATCATGTGTAATATTCTAGATATAAAAATTATGCAGAACAAAAATAAAATGCTAGAAATGGCAGATGAACACCAATATAACCATAACAACACCACAATAATACTTAAATGATAAAAGAATAACACCATAAAGAGCACTTCAATTACTGAGAGAAATGTTCACTTTCCTTTTCGAGGGGGCAACCTCTAGTCGAGCAGAGATATATTACAATAATATCCAAGACAACAGTTCTCATACCCTCGACTCCTATTTATACTAAATATGTCTATCAAAAGAACCATCTAGAGGAAGATACTTCTAGAAGTGGAAGCTTCTATTAGGTCTTCTTACATTCGACTTATTTTTTCTTATTGCTATGCCTTATTAATATTGACCTTTATTACATTGAAATACATTATTCTACTTACATGAGGGGTTAGGTCCCTAACATTTCCTCCCCCTTAAAAACAACCTTTTCCTCAAGGCTTGAGATGTAGAAATTGTTGCAGAATGGTAGTTGGTTCCCAAGTGGCATCTGTTGGGGTTGTATCTTTCCACTGGACTAACACTTCCTTGATGGTTTGATGTCACAGATGACGCTCACGCTGGTCCAAAACTGCTTCTGGTTTTATCCAAATGGATCCTTCTTCATCCAACTCGGGAAGGTTGGTTTGAGTTTGGCACTTAGTTCCAATCACCTTCTTTAACAAGGAAACATGAAAAACAAGATGTAGCTTAGAATGACTGGGTGATGCTAACTTATAGGCCACATGTCCCACATGCTTGAGAATGATATAAGGGCCATAAAATTTGGGCACCAGTTTCTAACAATGGTCAGCCTTGAGGGAATTTTTCTTATAAGGTTGCAGTCGAAGAAACACCTAATCCCCTTCTACAAATTGACGTTCAGAGTGACCTTGATCTGCTTGTTGCTTCATGCGATTCTGGGCCATGACCAAATTATCTTTGAGGGTATAGAGAATAGCCTCTCAAACTATAAGCATTTGGTCAATCGCCTGGACCTTCGAGACACCCGATAAATATGAGAGAACTAAAGGTGGATTTTGTCCATATACTACTTCAAAAGGAGCCATGCGGGTAGTTGTATGGTATGAAGTGTTGTACCACCATTCGGCTAGTGGTAACCATTGAGCCCATTGATTTTGGTTTTCTGATGCAAAACACCTCAAATATGTTTCCAAAAACTTGTTGACAACTTCAGTTTGACCATCAGTATGGGGATGATAAGTTGTGTTGAGATGCAATTGGGTGCCTTGTAAGTTGAACAATTCTTGCCAAAAATTGCTAGTGAAATTTGGCTCGCGATCTGAAACAATAGAATGCGGCATGCCATGAAGCTTGAAGACCTGATCCATGAAATGTTGAGCCATGGTGGATGTTGTAAATGGGTGTTGAAGAGCACAAAAATGAGCATTCTTGTAAAGGAGATCAACAACCACCATGATGACTGATTTATTTCCCGATTTAGGTAAGTCTACAATAAAATCCATAGATATATCTCACCAAATAGAAGGTGGAATCGAAAGTGGTTGTAGTGTGCTAGGAGATTTGAATGTTTCACCCCTATTGCATTGGAACACATCACATTCAACCACAAAATTACAAAAGTCTTGTTTCATACCATCCCAGAAAAAAGAACGTTTGACCGTGTCATAGGTTTTGGTAAACCTTGAGTGCCCAACTGTGGGTGTAGCATGAAGCTCATAAAGTACCATGGATTTAAGGTTTGACTATTTACTTAAATACAAATGGACTTTATATCGAATATCATCATGGAGCCAAGAGTACCCTGGGAAAAATGGAGAATTAGATTGCAATTGTTGTATCAGATGCAAACTTTTGGGATCATGTAGCCATTCCTAGCGAATGACTTGGAGCCAATATGGTATAATGAAGGAGAGAGAAAAAAGGGACCCTTCATCTTCATATTTTTTGGAAAGTGCATCCACAACCACAATGTATTTTCCTTTCTTATAAATAATCTCATAATCACATCCAAAGAGCTTAGTCACCCATTGTTGTTGCTCTGGGGAGGAGATGCGTTTTTCTAGAAAATACTTGAGGCTTTGATGATCTATCTTAATTTGGAAGCATTGCCCCAATAGATAAGGGCACCAAATATCAATGACATGCAAAATAGCCAACATTTACTATTCATATATTTATTTTCCCAAATTTTGTTTAGACAGTTGTCTGCTGGTAAAGGCCAAAGGCCAAACCTCTTACATAAAGGGAACGCCAATTCCTTTCCCTAAGGAATCACATTCCAAGACAAAGGTATTTTTGAAATCAGGAAGTGCCAGGACTGGAGTGGTGCACATGACCATATTCAAGGTTTGAAAAGCTTGAACAACTATTGGAGTCTAGGTGAAAGAATTATTTTTTAGGAGTGCAGTGAGAGGGGTCGCAATATTTCCATAATTCTTAACAAACTTGCGATAATAACCTGTTAAGCCCATAAATCCATGAAAAATTTTCAGATTCTTTGGGTGAGTCCAATATTGCATAGCTTCAATCTTTTTAGGATCCACCCTGACGTCATGATTTCCAACAATATGACCCAAGTACTCAACTTATGAGGTGCCAAAAGCACATTTATATTATTTCAGGAAAATTTGGTACTGAGAGAGTAAATGGAGAACTTGATCCACATGAGCAAGATGGTTTGTCCAAGTTTTGATATAGATGAGGATATCATCAAATAAAACTAATACAAAATGATGGAGAAAAGGATGGAAGACATGATTCATGAGGCTTTGGAAAGTGGAGGGAGAATTACACAAACCAAAGGGTATGACCAAAAAATCATAGTGGCCCTCATGAGTTCTAAAGACAGTCTTAGGAATTTCTGCCTCTTTCATATGAATCTGGTGGTAGCCAGAATGAAGATCAATTTTATTAAAGAACTATGTGCCACTCAATTCATCCAAGAGGTCATCAATGACAGGAATGGGAAATTTTTCTTTAATGGTTAGTTTGTTGAGGGTGCAAAAATCAGGACACATGTGCCAAGAGCCTTCTTTCTTCATGACCATGACCACATGAGAAGATTTCATTTTTTTGGGAAAAGGGGTGATGATAGGGACAAATATTGGGAGGAAGGATTCCTTGGACAAGGGGAATGGAATGATCATGAACATCACGAGAAGGAGGGAGTCCCTGGGGAGTGGAAAAAACCACTTGATGTTTAGAGAAGATGGACTGGAGGTCCTGTGGCACAGAGGGTGTCTCAATTGCTTGTATGGCATGGAGTTGGGAAATAATGCTCGAATGACCTTTTTTTAGCATCTTTTCCATGCGATGGGAACTAATGATCTCAAGGGAACTGGTAGTGATGCCTTGGAACTTATATTGGTAGTCCTCCTGGTTGAATTTCATGGTTAATTCCTTAAAATACATGAGAATGGGACCCAAAGTCCTTAGCCAGTCTACGCCCAACACAATGTCATAACCGCCCATGTTGATAGAAAAGATATGAGATTTTAGTTGGCAGTCACCAATTTGGAGATGCACATTTTCGCAACGCCCTCCACATTTCATGGACCCTCCATTAGCAATCATGATTTGGAAATTATTGACTGCACAGATATAGCAATTAGTTTCTTGGCCAATGTGGTGATGAATAAAATTATGGGAGTTGCCACTATCAACAAGAATGATGACCTTCCTATGCTTGATGTAGCCAATTAGTTTGAGGGTTTGGGGAGCAGAGAATCCTATGAGAGCATTTAGGGAAATGAATGGTTCTACTCTGGTGTTGGAAAATATTTAACAGACAGTGAATGTAAAACATTTAACATACAGCGAATGGCAAATATTTAATAGACAACGAATGCTTGTCATTGATGGAAAGTACAACAATGAAGATGGCATGAGTACAGAAAGTTTGTAACCGATAGGAAAACAGAAGATAAGTTCAGAAAGATTGAATGATCGAAGGCAACGCAACATTGATCGAATGATCAAAGGCCCGTAAAGTTTGAGAATCATTTCTGATCGTTGGATCAAGGAGAACCTGTATGCTTTTTAAATTACAACAAGGAGAAGTGGGCGTACAAAATTCTGAAAGAAGGAGGATCGTTCATTTACGGGTAGGACACGTGGGGATGTTGGCAAATATTGCACAGACAATGAATGCGTGTTGGCAACAGATAGCGAATCAACGAATGGTTGTCATTGATGGCAACAGTGAAGATGACAGGAAAACATAACACAAGTTCAGAGAGGTGAATAATCGAAAGCAGTGAATGATCGAACGCAGCGAGAGCCGTTATATTTGGTGCAGGGTCGCCGACATTCGTCAGATCTGCAGAAGCTGCGAGGGAGATAATCCTCGGGAGAAAGAAGAGAGGTCCCGACATGAGGAATTGTCATCGGGATATCAGCCATTGGGAGATCGGAGTTCTCAAGGTCATGAGAACCGGGACATTGAAAGTCTCGAAATCCCGACATAATCGAGACCGTCCATTTGGAAGGATGCGTGGCAGCGATCGGGCATCATCAGGAGGGCTAGCGTATGAAAGGAGCGTCGGGATTTGGATGATCGGGAATCATGCGGGTGTATGCATTGAGGCATCACAAACCCTGTAGCCCCGACGGGTTAAGGTTGTGGTCACGGAGTGACGGTCACGTTGACTGGGAGCTAAGCTCNTTTGGACGATCGGGAATCACGCGGGTGTATGAATTGAGGCATCACAAACCCCGTAGCCCCGACGGGTTAAGGTTGTGGTCACGGAGTGACGGTCACATTGACCGGGAGCTAAGCTCAGGAGGGCTAGCGTATGAAAGGAGCGTCAGGATTTGGACGATCGAGAATCATGCAGGTGTATGCATTGAGGCATCACAAACCCCGTAGCCCTGATGGGGTAAGGTTGTGGTCACGGAGTGATGGTCACGTTGACTGGGAGCTAAGCTCAAGAGGGCTAGAGTATGAAAGTGCTGAAACCTGATTTAAAAGGCAAGAATAATAAAGATTATCCAACGGTGCGGATAAATCTTGAATTGATCGGAGGGTTATTGTTCTTCCACACACATTTAACTCTTTCAGTTACAAATCCATTAGTGAAACAAAATCATGATTGCAAATTAGTTGTCGATCAGTTGGCGTTTCGGTTGGCTGGACAGTTGTCGTCATTTTGCCCAAGGAGTTGGGAAGTTGAAACATTGTGCCCGTGTGTATAAAAGAAGATGAACCAGACTGTGTCGGATTGGTTGTTCTGGTGAGGAAAGGAATGAAACAGTAAGGAATAATATAGAAGAGGATGCGTGGTAGGAAAGGAAGTAGATGTGCAGAGTGAAATGGAACGCAGAGAAGAATAGCAGAGTAAGAGAAAACACAGAGCAGAATAGCAGAACAGATCAGACTTACAGAATAAAGAAAGGAAGGTAAGAATTGGTTTATCTGGGAAATTGTCTGTGTATTCATTATTTTTATATTCAAGGGTGGTTGGGAGGCGCTCGAGAGGACTGTTGTCCTCAGAGGTTCAAGTGGGAGCTTCAACACAGGAAGTTGTAGCTTCTATCTGGTTGTAGGCAGAGAAACAAGGGTGGCAGGGTGGTGCTAGGGAGAACAAGTGTTCTCTGTTATACAGGTTGGAGCTTGTGTAACTGGAAGTTGGTGCTTCCATCTAGTTGGTGCTGGAACATTCAGGAAGTTGGTGCTTCCATCCAGTTGGTGCTGGAATATTTAGGGAGTTGGTGCTTCCTTCTAGTGGGTGCTAGAGAAACCAGAGAGTCAGAGCTCTCAAACAAGTTGCATCTTGTAAAACAGAGGTAGCAGCGTCACATTGAGTTGGTGCTCAATTGTAAATGATGTACAGAACTGAAAAAGGCTGCCTATCATTTTGAAGAAGAAGAGGTTTTCTCCCTTTATGGGTTTCCTCGTGAAAATATGTCTCTGTGTGTACTTTATGTGTGATTGATGGTCTTTACTTTTACTATCCATATGTTGTATATTGATTGATGATCACTTGAAGAAAGATTAATAATATTTAAAAGGTATAATATTGTTTAAGCTCATAAACAACTGATTCAACCCCCCTCTCAGTTGTTTTAGTATTTCCAACAGGGGATAGATCATCATTTCGCTGACTGGAGAGTCAAAGGAACAAGGTTCCCTAACCTCTTGAAATCATGATTTAATCTGAGCCATCAGATCAAGGTTGAATCTAGACCGTTGATTCCAGTCCATGTTGTAGTTTCGAAGATCGAGAGTTGGAGATGTCAAGTAATATTAACAACAGGAATCCTGATATCGCGATATGCGAAATCGCGATTTAATTTGAGCCATCAGATCAAGATCAGATCTGGACCGTTGATCTAACTACATATCGTAATTTTGTGAATCGCGACATGGAGAGTTAAAGAAAACATTGCCACAAGAATGTCGAAATCCCGATATGCGAAATCGCGATTCAATCGCAGCCGTTAAATCAAGATCAGATCTGGACCATTGATCTAAATCCATATCGGAGTTTCACGAATTGCGACATGGAGAGGCAAAGAAAACAATGCAACAAGAATGACGAAATTGTGATATGTGAAATCGCGATTCAATCGCATTCATTGAATCAAGATCAGATTTGGACCATCGAATCACAGGACATGTGGCAAGCGATCGAAATTTTTCTGACTTGGGGTCAATGGAGCATAGTGTTGAAATTAACGAAATGAGAAATCGCAAAATCACTTTATGCATAAGCGCGTGGTCATAGCCATTGATCACATCGATGGAAGATGGAGGTAGAAGCTAGAGGTGCTAAGCTTGGCCACAGAAATGCCAAAATGAATGCAAGATATCATGACGCCAATCCAACGGTGCAGGTAAATTTGAACAAAGATCGGAGGGTTACTGTTCTCTCACATAGTTAAGTCCTCAGTTATGAATTTGTTAGCGAAACAGACTCATGATTGCCAATCAGTTGGCGTTTTAGTTGCTTTGACAGTTTTCTTTCTTTTGCCTAAGGAAATGCGAAGTGGAAGCACCGTGGATGTGTGTATAAAATAAAATGAGACAGATTGTGTGTGGCTAGTTGTTCTGTGTGAAAAATGAATGAAACTGTAAGAAAAGTAAAATCATAGAATGTGTAGTGTGAGATGGAGAATATGCACAGTGTGAGATGAAACTCAGAGAAGAGTAACATATGATGAAGAAAACTTGAAGCAAAGTAGAATGACAGAACAAGTTGATGCAGAGCAGACCTGCTGAACAGACAGAGGAAGAGAAGAATTGTAGAACAGTTAGAAGAAGACCAGATTTACAGAACAAAGAAATATTGGTAAGAATTGATTTATCTAAGTAGTTGACTGTTTATTTATTCATTATTTATTCATTACAAGATAAAATAAAGTTGGTGCTCTCAAACAAGTTGTATCTTGTAAAAAATAGGTAGCAGCCTCACATTGAGTTGGTGCTCAATTATAGATGATGTACAGAACTTAAAAGGCTGCCTATCATTTCGAAGAATAAGAGGTTTTC
>SNQJ01S0047093.1:22843-71220 GCA_010110895.2 Picea sitchensis | reverse complement strand
CTCATTTTAACGCTACCAACCTTCCTAACCTCTTAACTCAACAAAAGTATGGTGATCTTGGAAAGCTTCTCTTAATGCTTTTCGAGCACAGAAACAAAATTTTAAAGAATTGCAAGTAATCACTTACCCTCTAAGGTTCGATAGACCAATTCCGTCTTAGTGGACATTAATCATCATCATCATCAACATGTGTTTTTCTGTTATTTAGATATTCATTTAAAGATGAAAGGAAGGTTTATTATCATTTAATTGAATGTAGATAAATTTTAAAAGAAGTTAATTAGTGAATAAATTTATTTATTTATTTATTGAAAAAAAATTATTATAATTCTAAGGGATTAAGGAGAATATTTACCATAAAACTTTACATTTAAGGATTTAACCAATTTTAAAATTACCTAAATCATATCAATTTTTAAAATATAAATAAATCCAAACAAACCCTTCTAAATCCATCATAAAAATTAAGTTTATCTACTTATTAATTATTAATTAGTTCATTATAAAATAATGAAAAAACCAATATATGTACTTTATTTAATTGCATAGAAAAATATATACTTCACATAATATCTAAATTACTTTAAAAAAAAACATCTCTAAATTACATAAAAAAAAACATTTTAAAAATTAAGATCTTAAATATAAGAGATAGTGCTTTACAAATATATTTTATATTAATTTATCATAAAATTATGATTATTTATTTAAATGTGAATTTAAAATAAGTAAATAATTATTTTGAAATTATTTTTTTCTAAATTAAATAAAAATGTATTCAAAATTATAATTTTGGTTATTGACTATACAATTTGGCATTTTAATTTACTTTATAAAATTTTAAAATTTTTATTAAAAACTACAATTTCATTTAATTTACAAAATTGACCTATACAATTTGGCTTTTTAATTTATTTTATAAAATTTTAAATTTTTTTATTGAAAATTACAATTTTATTTAATTTACATCTGAGCCCGCAGTAGCGAAGGCATCACAGCCAGCAGCATCCGTTTCGGCAGATTCACCAGCAGCATAGGCGGTTGAAAGAGCACCAACAGGAGCAGAGGCAGGTGCAGGTTAAGTTTACCTTCTCAAGACGGCCATACATATTCTTTCCTTGCCTCTGTTCCTGTCTTTATCGCTGCTGTTTTTGCTCCTGCTGGGGTTGGTTTTATTTAATTTACAAAATTGACCTATACAATTTGTCTTTTTAATTTATTTTATAAAATTTTAATCATTTAACTTATAAGAACTAATTAATTTATTTTGTAAAATTTATTCATTTTAAAACCATTTAAATTATCTAAATTAAAAAAATTAAAATGGTTAACATATAAATTTGCATCATATACAAATAAATTCACTTAGTTCATCGGATCAAGGGGTGGTGAAGTGAAGGGTAAAAATGTTATATTTTGTACTTTGTCATAAAAGTGATTTATGAAGTATTAAGAAGTATAGATTTTTTAAAGAGTAATTTTTTTTGTTATTTAATTTCTTGTCATGTATTAATTTCTTCATATTAAATGATAAAAAAAATCACATTTTAAGAAATTTGATCTATCTAAATGCTTAATAGCTCCAACAAATGAACATAAAATTAAGTTACCTAACATTTCCACCATAGTGATGTCACCATAGTGTAATGTATTAATTCCTTTATATTAAATGATAATAAAAATGACATTTCCAGCATAGTAATGTTACCATAGTGTAATGTATTAATTCCTTCATATCAAATGATAATAAAAATCACATCTTAAGAAATTTGATCTTTCTACACGTTTAATAACTCCAATAAATGAACATAAATTAAGTTGAATCACACCTCCCTTAGTGATGTCACCATAATCAATTGTTAAACACCTTGCTACTCTCAATACAATTAACTTAACTCCATTAAAGCAAATAAAGCAAATATGGTGATGGTTAAGAAAGTGAGATTCAAAATATGGTGATGGTTAAGAAAGTGAGATTCAGCATTTTCTTTCTATAAATTTCTATAACTAGCACAGCCACAAATTGGTGGCTGGTGAACGCCCAGCAATGGCTTGCAAAAAGACGGCTTAGGAGTCGGAAGGAGTTGGCTGGAAGGCCAGTCGGAAGGCAGTGTGTCCAAAACGTGGCTGGTGAAGGCCAAAGGTTTAGGTTGGCTTAGAAAAAGAAACCCTAATCACTCATACGTGGCAATCAGCTAGCCATCATAGTAAATTTTAAATATGATTAAGTAAAAGTCAAAAAATAAACATGTAAACTGATGTCTTTATAATAGTGAGGAAGTTAGTGATTGAAATCACAACCATTGATTTATTGGGATTACTAATTAACCAATACATTACGTGTGACAACGGAAATGAGCTCATGAATACGTAGTTAATGACGTGAAATTCGGTAACATATCTCCATTACAGTTAAATTTATCGGTTGATGAAGTCGCCTCTGTAACTCATACGAATCCAGAGACGGAGACGTTCTATTTGATAACGATGTGATCAGAAGAAGAAGCGGCAGCGGCAGAACATACAGGTTGGCCGAAGTCGAATAATAATAATGGACCTACTGACTCTTAGCTTTTGTCCAATAGTATGGATGCCGATATTATTGTTAAAAGGTAGATCCGGGGATCCTGCTCCATGTGCAGAGCACTGTGCATTCATGGCGTTAATAAAACCTCTCAGGAAAAGGGTTAAGCACCGTACTTGTTACAAGCAAGGGCGGTCCCCATGGCCATTTGTCCGTAGAAAAGCACAAGGCTCCAGTACTTTAAATTTATCGTCCATTGAAACCTGCAGAAATCCGAGTCATTTTCCTGGAGTTGGCAGAGCGACTCTTGTAGCCATCAATGGTCAGGGAAAAGCGACATAAAGCCTTTTGCAGGGCCGACATTTTAATTTGGATCGCCAAGCATCTTGCAGCTCCAGAGAAGAAAGAGAATAACGTTGGAGGGAAAGCACGGATGAAATACCACACTTTTCTTCTTCTACTAACTTCCAACGGTGCCGTAAGAGACTCCTCCAGGGCGCTACAAATTACAGGAGAGTCCAAAGAATCTTTCCTGGAGATTTTCGAAAACTAAATTACACATTTAATATGACTTGATAAATCATCACGCGGGGCTGCAGGCGGTAGTTTAAGAAGTTTTAAATCAGCTTTCATTAAAGGTTCTATTTTTTTGGCATTTTTTCATCCGAATCCAGCCATAAATCTGAGAGGAAGCTCAATTTTCTGTTTCTTAAATTGCCATAAATCTGAGAGGAAGCTCAATTTTCTGTTTCTTAAATTGCAATGTTTTATTTTTTGGCATTTTTTTTATAAGAATCCAGCTATAAATATAAATCTGAGTGAAATCTCAATTTTCTGTTTTTTAAATTGCATTTTTAAATGTATAGACGAATTCAGTATCTTAAAAACTTTTGGGATATTCAAATTATACATATTCAATCACTCAAATCAGTTTCAACAATTTTCACCTAATTTCAATCATAAAAAATATACCAAAAAAAACCAAAAATTAAAAGGTTTAGACTACTACATTAAGAATTTTTTTAAGAAATTAAAATAAGAAATTATGATGATTAGAGATAATGTAATGGTAAGATTTAAATCATTGCTTGGTTTATTTATTTGGTTGTTATTTCTTTCTGCATGAAGGATTCTGTTGATTCTACTTTCAACTATTATTTCTATTCCATATCATTTTTCTTCCAATTTGGTTATATTTTTTATTAGATATTTATGAAATGTTGATTCTTAATGTTTGATATGATTTAGGATTATGTTCTACCGTGTAAAAGAAATTGTTTCTCCTCCATATCATTTTTCTTCTAATTTGGTTATATGAAATGCTGATTCTTAATGTTTGATATGATTTAGGACAGTGTAAAAGAAATTATTTCTCCTCCATATCATATGAAATGTTGATTCTTAATGTTTGATATGACTTATCATTATATTGCACATTGTAAAAGAAATTGTTGTTATGTTTCTACTTTATTGTTTTTACATAATCAACATAACCTTTCTTCTTTGGATTCTTTTCATTTTCTTGTTTCACATATCAACCTATGTGATTTAAGCTTTGGTTCTTAGTTGTCCCTTACTTGTTTTTCACACCATAGGATGTTAAGTTTTAAGTACTTTGGCACTTTGATGATCTTGTTCTATGTGTTCAAGTTGTCTATGCAGTGTTGTTGTTTTCATTTGGTCTATTCTCTCCATTTTTTCTTCTTTTAGCATTCTTGCACATGACTTCTCATTCCCTTTTTACATGTTGTGCACTTTTCTTCTTCTATATCTTACTCTTGAAGCTATTTTCTACATTGTTGGTTCAATGTCAACTTCCTCTCTTTTAGTTCTTCTTTGTTCATCTTATTCTAGGAGTATTTTGTAAGATGTGGATTTTTTTACTCTTAGATAATGTATTATAAGGTGCTTTTGCAATCACTTGAACTACTTCCATATGTTTTTGGATAATTGCTTGGTCCCCATAATTCACATCCATAAATGACTATAGGGGTTACGAGCATTTGAAAAGGGGATTGAAGCATTTTCCATTCTGGAACTTTTGTTTTTTTACTTGTGTTTTGTAGGAGGAAGAATTTTTTCCACCATTCTTTTTATTTTTTTGCCATGTGTGCTACCTTAAATATTCTCATTCAAATCGTGTCTTACATATTTATAGTTTTGGGTTATCTTTAGTGGCTCACTTTCAAAATTAATTTCAAGTCATTTTGGTGTTTACTGAGAAGACTACTATCTCAGTGTTTATCATGTTCAGAAAATCTATGAAAAAAAGATCTTAAAACATTATATGATATAGGAGGTTACATAATTCCTTAGTTTTTACTATCACATCATCTATATACAAGAACATCTTTATGATAATCCTCATTATATTCACCCTTCCCCACCTTTCATATTTATTCATTCCTTTAGATCATAAATACCAAATAGTGCAAGAGATAAGGGCCACCCTACTTCGACCCAGTGCAAATGTTGACTCTCTTTGAAAGACTCTATGTAATTCCTTTACCTCCTCATATAACATGTGTGTAGTTGTTCCATGAGCTATTCTTCAATCATCCTAGACCATTATTTTAGTGAACCTCTCCCACATTGTTACCTTTAGGACAATGTTTAAATGGAAACTACACTACTTAGGCAATACCCTATCACACTCATTCATATTTGGGGTTTTAAATTTATTTGAAAGTTGACAAATATATTTCTTAGTAATAAAGATATTTCAATATATCTATGGATAAATATTAGGGCGATGAGCGTAAAATGGACATCACTTGCAACAACATGAAAACAACATCCTTCTGATTAGAATTGAGCTAGATCACATTAATGTAAATTAAATGAATTTTAAAGATTATATTGAAATAGTCAACATTCTTTATTTTGGTTATGAGTTAATCTACCAAAACCTAAAACAACAGTAGTGAATATGTTCAACCATAAACTAAAATAGTAACTTATGTGATAAATACGAGTCTTACCATTAAACATTATACAAAAATTTACGTGGGAAACAACGTGAGGATTGAAAAGATAGTTAAATACAAAAGGAGAGTAATTTAGTAAAGGATAGTAATTTAGTATTATTATTGGTTAAAATGGAAAAACAAATATCAACATTATATAATAAATGAGTAACCTATCTTTTAACCTAACCAATATATTTTATAGCTTTGATTGCTACACATTCAACTCTAATAAGTGTCCTTTATTCATCATGATATAGTAAAAATTAATCAATGATGATAATGATAGATTTATGAGATGTTTCCCAATAATTATGGCATTTATTATAATAATGGGGTTAAGTTTTTACCCAACATTATCCAACCTTGAGGTCTTGTGAGGAATGCATGTAGCTTTATCCTATGGAAAATTAAATCATCAACATCATATAATAAATGAATAATCTATTTTCTAATTTAACTAATATTTTTTATAGCCTTGGTCATTGACACATTCAGCTTTGATAATTTCCCCTTATTCATTTTGATATGGTCAAAATTAACCAATGATGATAAATTTACGAGATGTTGCCTAATAATCATGGAATTTATTACAATAATGGGGTTAAGTTCACACCCAACATTATTCAACCTTGAAGGAGGTCTTGTGAGGAATACATGTATCTTTATCTCGTGGAAAATCAAATCATCATCATCATATAATAAATTAATAACCTATTCTCTAACCCAACCAATATCTTTTATGGCCTTGGTCATTGACACATTCAATTTTGATAATCGCCCCTTAGTAATTTTGATATGGTCAAAATTAACCAATGATGATAAATCTACGAGATGCTCCCTAATAATGATGGAATTTATTACAATAATGGGGTTAAGTTCACACCCAAAATTATCCAACCTTGAAGGAGGTCTTGTGAGGAATACATCTATCTTTGTCGTGTGGAAAATCCAATCATCAACATCATATAATAAATGAATAACCTATTCTCTAACCCAACCAATATTTTTTATAGCCTTGCTCATTGACACATTCAACTTTGATAAGTGCCCCTTAGTCATCTTGATATGGTCAAAATTAATCAATGATGATAAATTTACAAGATGTTGCCTAATAATCATGAAATTTATTACAATAATGGGGTTAAGTTCACACCCAACATTATCCAACCTTGAAGGAGGTCTTGTCAGGAATACATGTATCTTTGTCCTTGGATTTGACCATTGAGAACTTTTCATTCCATTATATGATTTTCACCATGAGTTGTTATGTTGTTGGCTTCCTATATTGTAGTCATAAGTGATGGAGGACCAATCCATACAACTCTTTGTTCACTCTACTCAATTTCTCTTGTCCTTGATTGGTAAATGAGATATTTAGCCCATTCTTCATTTTTAAAACAATCATCTCCTTTTTCATCTACAAATAGTATGGCTCCCATTTCGAGTTTCATATCAACAATTTATTGGATCATTAGTTCCTCTTATTTCAAGTGATTCCCTATTCCAAATTTCTTAATAGGTCCAATCGATTGTACGAAGTTTCCTAGTGGTCTCAAAACTATGTGTTGGGTACTTTTTGGGCTTGATTTTCTATAGCTTTTAGGTATCTTTACCAAGTGAAAATAACACTTTTAAGATGGCCATGGTGTTTAGAAGTTTCCAATGAATAGTTTTTTGAACTTTCCCTAAATAGCCATGCTTCATTGGCTAGATTGTATATTTGAATACTTGTGATTACCAGGTCTCATGCATACTGGTTTTTGTCTCCCTATGAGCATCCTTATAGAATATGTCTAATGAGGTCGAGACAAAAACAAATATACATGAGGTCAAAAACAATTATGGAGACAATTCTTCCAATGGGCATCCTTATAGAATATGCACATTTGATATGGATTCCCTTGTTCCTTGTACCAATGAGGTGATAAGATGTTACAATTCTTTGATTCTCCTATATTTTTTTTCAATTTTGTACCAAATATAGAATATGTACTTTCTAACATTTGTTTTGAGGCATAGAAGTTTTGACAATCCTCTTCTCTTGACAACTTCTTGATCAACTTTATTGTCAGGTAATCCTTGGTGCTCATTAGCAATATCGGCTTATCCACTTTGGTTGACATGAATGCTATGGTCAATATTGGCTTTTACACTTTGGTTGACATGAAGGTTGTAGCCTCCAACATTCTTTTCTTTGAATAAAATGCAATTCACATATGATCTTTTATCCCTTCTTTTAATATTCATTCCATCTCAAGTGACTAACAATTCCACCACAATATCCTTCTATTGAACATCATTGTACAAGAAACCTAATAACACCTTTCACTTGTCAAGGAATTGGATTCTAACATCATCCATTGAAATATCACCAAGAGAATGATAAGGAGCTCAATGTTCATTCTCCTCATCTCGAAAGAGGATTTGGTGATAGTTGACACACTTTATCACCTATATATATTGTATTTTGATTGGCTACCATTCACTCTATTTTTTTCCTTGTCTTTGTTTATGTGGCCATGTTCTTTATTTCGTTTGTTTTCACCTTTTCTTGTGTGGTTGTCTTGGTACTTTCTTTCCTTCAACTACTTTTACTATATCTAGGTTATTGCAAAGTCTTTCCTTTAAGAATATTTGTTGATCACACTTTTATGTTATGAAACTAATCTCATTCCTTTTTTGGGGGTTTCTTAATGTGTTTGTTATTGATTTGATCCCATGCTTCCTTTAATTACACATTGGTGAACTCCAATACGAAGTGGTATGTTTTTATTTTGTCCTCTTCAAAGCCTTTTCCATCCTTGGGAATAGAAGTCTATGCTTCTCTCTTTCCCCACACCACCCATTGGAGTGGTTATTGTCTTATTTTCTCAACCTCTGACATTGTTTTGGACCTTTCTCTTCCTTCCAAGCTATTTCAGTTTCATGTTGTTTGTTGGAATCCTTCTTCTTCATGGTTTCCTTGGTTGTCATTATTTATACTTCAAAAATTTTGAGAGCCTCCTTGGCCAGTTGTTTCTCATATGTCACTTTCTTTGCAGCTTCATATAATGTTGGTTACTCATCGACACCTTTCTCCTTCATGGTTTCATTTGTTACTCAAGGTTCATTGACATATTTATTCTTTGTGACTTCATCATACACTCATTACTCATTAAAAATTTTCTTCTTCATGACTTGACATTGACAAATTTATTCTTTGTGATTTCATAGGGAAAATTTTAGGGGCTAAACTTCACCCATGGGATATTTTTCCATGTTTTTTCCCAAAAAAAGATACGCCAATTTCCATTTTTTTATAAAAATGATTCACCCAAATTCTCTAGAATAAAATTATTTAACCTTAAAAATAGCTCAAATTTTATAGAAACTATACAAAATCCTTATAAATTTGAGTATTTTTACAAAAATATTGCCAAACATTTTATAGTTTGCATATTAAGGACTAGTAAGATTCGCCAAGTTTTCTACATTTTTAAATAAATTTCCATCCTTAAAATCATCCCTATGAATCATATACTTCTTACTAGTCATCAACAACCCTTTTTTTTTGGTTTCATCTATCGTTCTATTCTTTTTTCCTTTCAGTTGTTGTGTATTGGGTTTTCTCTATTGCTTCATTATTTCCTTTTCATTTTTAGGTCACATGCCTTGGATGTGGGATTTGTATTTGATTTTAAACTAGACATTGAGTGCTAGAAATAGGTCAATTTCCTTTCATTCCTCTATTGTTTCTAGTTCATTTCCCACTTATTGATTTTCTCCGCAATGACTACTATATTTTTCTTGGTGATATCTATCAAGCTTTGCTTGAATCTTACCAATTTATTCACATTAGAGGGTATGATGATAAGTCTTCTATACTCCTTCTTGGTTGGTTCATCCTTGTAACCACTAGTTCCTTGAATGTGTTGCAATGTTCTCCCAACTTTAGTTTCCTTTTCCTCAATAATCAAGATTCCTTTTATTGTCCATTATTATGATGACTCGATGATAATTGACTTTTCATTCTTTGGAGCCCTTAGCTAACTTGATATCTTTGAAACCTCTTTTATTTTATGAAAGGGAATTTTCTTTGGTTCCCTTGTTACTATCTCTTTTTTTAGTGATACATCATTTATTCTTTCAATCAATAGTGATTCGATATTTGATTTTAGCCACTTGTTGTGCTCTTTTTGTTGCTATTAAATGGGATAGTAGTATGTGTCATGTTTCTTCCTACTAAGGCTCTTCCTATTTTTCCTTTTCTTCCAATGAACAAGTGTATTTGTGCTACCATGCATAGCAAGAGGATAGAGATAAAAAAACACCCAAGTACACACACACTACTAAGAGGAAAAAATAAGAGAGTGGAGTTGCCACTTAATTTTAAGGCAAAAATGAGAAACCCTAGGGAAAGACAAAAAAGGATCAAAAGAGGAGGGAAAGCCACTAGATTAATTATGATACTAATATGTTGTTAATTTTGACCTCGGGAATTGTGTTATTAGTGTACTTCCATAAGGTTACAGATCAAGTTTTACTAGAAATTTCGATAAGGAAAGTGAGCCAACTCACTAGGCTTAATTAACTACCAATTCCTTTATTGGGATATGAATATTAATGTTGGAATGCAAAGAGGAGAACCATGGGAGAATGAAGAGAATTCACAAAGAATTCATTGTTGTAGGTGATGAAGTTCCTTGGGCTAAAGTGAATATTTGTGTTGAGTTTCCAAGAGGGGTCCACATCTTGGAATTAGATCTTCCTCACATAACTTCAATTTCCTGGAAGATAATATTTGAATTGAAATATAATGTGAGTGTGTGTGTTTGTGTGTGTGCACGCGTGCGCATGAAACATAATCAATCAACACTATATCTATTATTATAAATATCAATCAATAATAATGTAGAGTAGAATGACCTTACTACGTCTAGTAGGGATGGCACCTCCCTTGGCCTAACTATGATGGAAACCACCCTTGAGTTTATGGGGTTGAAAAATCCAAGGTATGAGTGGAGCTAAGCTAATGAATATGCCCTAAGATGAATCAATCAAACCTTTAAGGTTGGAAGCCAAGAAATCTAGGTGATATCCTTATAGAAGTGTTATATATGGTAGGTGTAAATAACCCTAGGGAATGAGAGAAATGGAAGGACATATTTCACTAATATAAGTGTGTGCCTACAAATTAAGGTTATTCCAAAGATAGAAGATAAAACATTCCAAGGATTTTACAAAGAGGAATTGAATGGTATAAATAGACAAGGGAATGACCTCAAGGTGTAGTTGTATGTTAGGTAAAACATCCTAGGGTATATAACATATGAACATATAATACCACAACTATTTAGTGAGTGCCTCATGTTTGGTAATATGGTATCATGAGTTTTAAGGCCTAAAATAAATCTATTCTATGCTTGTCATGGATTCACTATTACATATCTAAGGAAACGTACATATGCTTCCCACTAAGAGGCTAGATAGGTTTTTTAAATTTTTATTCAAATTGAATGCATAAACATGGATAATTTTAAGGATGGGAATTTATATTTAAATGTATAAATTTGGGCTAATCTTACTAGTCCTTAATATGAAACCCTTGTCCTTCAACCATGGTAGATACACTCACTTGAACCCAAGGGTAGAGGCTTCACACTTTTCATAAAATAGTGTTTAGGTCTAAGATTAATCACTAAGGAAAATTACAAACTTTTTAAAAATATCACAAACAAACACTTTGGTGTGCACCAACAATCATCCAAAATATTTGAGAGGATATGATGGAATGAAAATTTCAATCAAAGAGATGTATCGCATAAATAAATTTCTTTGGCATACATATAGTCTTTATTGTTTGGCCTAATGGTTAATAACGTGTGTTTCCTCCTAACAGGTCACGAGTTCAAATCCATAGGGGGGTAGGGTATGTATACCTCCATAGACTTTAGCAGTCAAATCATGCGTGGAGGGGGTCCCTTGTCCCGCAAACAAGGGGGTCTCATACAACAATTTGGTTTCTGGATTGGTTGTGACCTTAAAATTAGGTGATATCCTTATAGAAGTGTTGTAGATGGTAGGTGTAAATAACTCTAGGGAATGAGAGAGATGAAAGTACATATTTCACTAATATAAGTGTGTGCCTACAAATTAAGGTTATTCCAAAGATAGAAGATAAAATATTCCAAGGATTTTACAAAGAGGAATTGAGTGGTATAAATAGACAATGGAATGACCTCAAGTTGTAGTTGTATGTTAGGTAAACCATTTGAGGGTCTATAACATATGAACATATAATACCACACCCATTTAGTGAGTGCCTCATGTTTGGTAATATGGTATCATGAGTTTTAAGCCCTAAAATAAATCTATTATATGCATGTCATGGATTCACTATTATAGATCTAAGGAAACCTACATATGCTTCCCACTAAGAGGCTAGATAGGTTTTGTTAAGTTTGATTCAAATTGAATGCATAAACATGGATAATTTTAAGGATGGGAATTTATATTAAGATGTAGAAATTTGGGCTAACCTTACTAGTCCTTAATATGCAACCCTTGTCCTTCAACCATGGTAGATCCACTCACTTGAACCCGAAGGAGGAGGCTTCACACTTTTCATAAAATAGTGGTTGAGTCTAAGATTAATCACTAAGGAAAAGTACAAACTTTTTCAAAATCTCACAAACAAACACTTTGGTGTGGACCAACAATCATCCAAAAGATTTGAGAGGATATGATGGCATGGAAATTTCAATCAAAGAGATGTATCTCATAAATAAATTCCTTTGGCATAAATATAGTCTTTATTGTTTGGCCTAATGGTTAATAACGTTTGTTTCCTCCTAACATGCCACAAGTTCAAATCCAGAGGGGGGTAGGGTATATATACCTCTGTAGAATTTAGCAGTCAAATCACTGTGTGGAGGGGGTCCACTGTCCCGCAAACAAGGGGGTCTCATACAAAAATTTGGTTTCTGGCTTGGTCGTGACCTTAAAATTATATATATATATATATATATATGTATAGTGACTTACAGAATCGACAACTAGCCGGGATTGTACTCGCGTGACATAGGGTTGAGTTTTTCGAATTTTATCACTATAACATCCAGGCATGCCAACACGACACCTCACATGGCACACAAGGTAAGTCGAGGGTTTCTAATTGATGACTTCACATAAAAAAATTCCTTAATAGTACACTCCTTCATCGATTGTTCTACACATCGGGGGCTAATAATAATAATATATATAAGTTTATAAGAGAGAATAATTTTTTTTTCAAGTAAAAAGAATCACAATTTTCTATTCTAGTTTAGAATGAAAATCATATTCTTCATGTGATTGAAGCACATTACACATATAATGCAAATACAGTTAAATTATTGCACCGACAAGAATATAGTTACCTAATTAATGTATATGTCATTTCTTACCCTTTAAAAAATAATCATTAATCCTGGTATTTTTTCCCTTATTGTTTTAACCTCATGCTTCCCCCCTAGAGAAATACACACAAAGGTTACTTGTAACTGAAAAGGCGGGAGATTAAGAATTGAAGAGGAGACCAATTCCTTATCAAAATTAGTGTTAGTTTCATGGGGTCACTTTATTTCCCCAAGATGGGCGACATGTACAATTACCACCCCAATATTCTTGTATTTTTATTTATCCTCTTAGACAAGACAAGGCTCTGTAAACAACACTTCTAGACCAAGTATATTAACCTTCTCTTAATCTATTTTTTTCGCCATCCTTTTTCTCAACTTCATCTAGTGGAAATGTCAAACTTTTTTATTTAGATTCAGGCCATTTTTTTCTATGAAAGATGAGCTCATGCATGAGTACAAGTATCATATAGATGTCCTAGAATATGACACATCTTGCACCAAAATGTTGTATTCTCATAGTCTTAAATTCATCTAAAATTTTCCATTTGAGTATCATGTTGTCTAAAAGACGCTTACTTAGGTCTATCACAACACAAAGGTGAACATATGTGCATAATATTGTTATATCTCTCTCAATTTTTTTTTTATGTAGCTACCCAAAGTATTCCTATTATCATCCATAACTGAAATATTTTAAAATGTAAGTGAAAATTTGGAGGACAAAACCAAATTGGCATATGAGTCACTGACATAGAACTTGGATAAAATATGGGAACCAGGGAGTTATAAATATACCTTCTCTTCCCCAAAACCGAGGACCCTCCTAAAAAACTTGGTCATAATCAATATGATCCCAAAAATGAACCATAAAAAACCCTTTGCAATAGAGAGATATCTTTCGTATCTTTGTTCAAGTCGAGTGGATCCACTAGTATAACTACAATGGAGGCCAATAACCATTAAATTTGTAAAATAGTAGCATCCAATTCATAGTTTTGATGTAATTGAGTGAGCTCTAACATTGTGATCTCCATCAATGGCTCATCTTCCAATTTAAATTTAATTAAGCTAAATTATTAATAAAAATAACATTTATGAATTTTAAAAATAATCAATAAAAAATTAATATTAAAGAAAAACAAAATATCTAATACAATATCTAATAAAATATTATTCTTTAATATATTAAATTTTGGTTTTTCTTATGGCTGGATGATATTGCGACAATAAAATGTTGGTTTTTCACATAACTTGATGATATTGTTTTCTTTGTAAAAACTATTGAATATTTTTAAAAGTAACTCAAATTTCTCTATTGTTTTTGCAAAAATTATAGAATAGTAGGAGATATATCGAACCATATGAGGAATTTCCAATACTATAAACTTGTTGTTAATATCAATGAAACCAATATTATGATAACTAAATCTAAAATTAATCTAGTTATCTTGTAAAAATTATAGGATAGAATATAGAATAGTTTTTATTTACATTTAATGGAGATACTCTACAATCTTTTCTTTGGGATTATATGAAGATTTACCAATGTTATGAACTTGCTATTAATATTTATAAAACCAATATTATAATAATTAAATCTAAGAAAAAAAAATTATCATTTAATTTGTAAAGAGGTAAAATATTTCAAAATGTGCAATCTGAGAAGTACTTAGACATCTATTTCAATTGCCATTTGAAATAAACCAACATTAGTGGTTGGAAATTTGAGTTTATATTATCCCTTGTGACACTTGGAATAAAATTGAGCAAATCCAAAAATGTTTCATAACCAGTAATTTTAAAATTAAATATAACACTTCTTACATATTTTCTTGATTGAATTTGGATTTACTTTCATGTAGTCTAAAGTCATGATTGAATATTTAGATTATAATCATAAATTTTTCAAGATGAGAAAATATAGGGATTGAGGATGCAAAAACACTCCAACCCTAGAAGTATATCAAGGTATGTTAAATACCAATTGCTAAGAGGAGAAGGGGTTCCATTTTTTAGCATTGTAATTGTTCCATAGTTGAATAGAGCATTTAAGAGTCCTATTTTTAGAGCATAACAAAGGAGGTAGGGGATTCTATAACAGTGGTTCAATCCACACTGTTAAATACAACTCAATAGTGAGTGCCTCTTTCTTTGTACTTGCATGTCATAACTAAAGAAAAGAGACAAAGCATAGACCTCACCTTCTAACTTGGTTTTCTCTCATATTAGTTTCCTGCGATATATCCTATGTTTATTTGTGTGGATGGTGTGTATATTTGTGGCATTTGTTTGTTTGTATATTGATTTGTTTTTCATAGAATCTAAATAATAGAATTAATAATAATTAATTTAAGATCTAAAGGAATAAATTGCATAATATTATAATATTTGTTATGATGATCAATAGAATAATAACAATTTACAAATCATTAAATCTTACATCCTTTAAAGATATCCTTTAAAGATAAGACATAAAACATCAATAAAAAAACTTACCTTGTGAATACAGTGATATGTATTAGTTTGAAAATAAATACCATTTTCCTCTTACCTTTAGGAATTAAGACACTTAAAACATCAATAAAAAAAAACACCTTATTAAATTTTGTGATATAATATTGAAAAAAAAACACCTTATTAAATTTTGTGATATAATATTGGTTGAAAATAAATACCATTTCCTCTTACCCTTAAAGATATAAGATAAAAATTTACCTAATTACTTTTTAAAAACTATAAAAAAAAACACAATTATCTTAATACTTCCATTCACTTCATGTTTAAATATAAAAATTACACTTTAACAAAACTTTCATTCCTTTTATTTATTTCTCTATTATAACATACATTATAATCAATATAAAAATAATTAAAAATTCCAAATAGACTTTATTAATTTTATCAATAAAAAATAACTAAACACATCATAAATAATATATAAACTCTCATTCACTTTATTTATCCAATAAAAATTATTAATCTTAAAACACTTCAAACATCATATAAATAAGAAAATAATTCATCACGTCAACTAAGATAATAGTTCTTCACACCAAATAGACCTTATCATCTTAGAAGACTATACACATCCTAATCAATAAAAACATAGCTAAACACATCCGAAACTCTACATTAATTATAAATTGCTAATTTAAATTTATACTGAATTTTATATTTTAAATCAATTTAATTTTAATTTTAAATAATCAATTAAATTTTACAAACCAAGTTTCAACAATCAATAAACATGCGATAATTCAATATTGATCATACCGTCATTCACTAGGGAAACGTACAAACTTTTTCAAAACGAACATACACTTGGCGTGCACCAACACTCGTCTAGCACATTGGAGTGACTAAATAATATTTATAAAATTTAAAAATGAATAATAAAAATTAAAACTAAATATTTTAATATATATTGAAACATTTTTGGAGTAATAAAATATTAGTCTTTTCTTACACGGAGATGATGTTGTTTTTAGTTAAAAAGATTGAATATCTTAACAAATAACTCAAATTTCTTTAGTGACTTTGCAAAAATCATAGAATAAAATATTAAATAGTTAAAGATCTATGGATGATGAGTTATCAATGTTATAAATTCCATTAATATCTATGAAATTAAGCTTATGGTAATTAAATTTAAAATTTATGTAATAATTTTGTAAAAAATGTAAAACAGAATACAAGATAGTTTTGATTTATATTTAATGGAGATATTATTTTTTTATGTAACTATATAAAGATTATTAATGTTATAAATTTATTATGAATATGGATAAATTTATTAATGTTATCCTTCATTCTTTAATAATAATATAGATAATTGATTAATTACTATGTATAGTTAATGGAAATTTAGAGCTTAACCACTCCAATGACAATGATATGAATATTATAGGTTTGGTTACAACTGTTTGCAAATTCAATTATCATCATGGTTATCGCTTTCTCAAAAAATTTCACTCACTAGTCAATTGATCTCTTTGTTTGTTATTATTATTTTTTGTTTATTAGTAATTCCAATAATGCATAGTTTTTAGTTTTCCTTCCATATATCTCACTTCATCAAAATTGATTTTAGAATTATCCGGTAAATGGGCATAACTTCACTTTGAATGAGTGATTATCTTGTAGATTATGTGAGAAATTCCCATAACTTCAGTTTGAATTAATTATTATGTTGTAGATTATGTGAGAAATGTGCATAACTTCAGTTTGAATTAATGATTATGTTGTAGATTATGTGAGAAATTTGCTCAAAATAAGCTAAGCGGTCATGAATATTAATAAAATAAAATACAACTAAAGATAAATGAATATTATATAAAACCAAAATACATATTTTAGAATATGAGGAAATAATTGTATAGTCCTTATTGATATGGTTATGAATAAAGTTACATTATCAAATTTATTGAGTTGTTATTTAATGGTTTTAAATTCTTCCAAAATTAATAACAATTTGATATGTGGAAGCTTACTTGAGCTTATATTTTGATTTAAGCAAAGAATTTTTTTATTGTATAATAATATGTTAACCTTTGTAACTATTAAGTTTATTAATTATGTGCGATGATCTTGCTTCAATATAAGTATCTTCAAAATGTTGGTATAAACATCTTTAAGAGGCTCTCATGCAATGTTGTAATTCAAACTTATACATGAACTCAAATCTATGCACCAATTTTTTTAAGTATGGACATCCCCATATAAAAATAAGATTTCAAAAATTATTTACTCTAGTTACTTTTATTTATTTATCCAATAATAAAATAGTTAAATACATACCTATAACTTGTGACTTAATAAAGACTACCTTCTAAGCCTTATCACAAGGGACCAACAAATCACTTGTGAGAATTTAATCAAAGTGGAAAGAATAACAAAAGGACAACAGACATACTACTCTAATTCTCTTTATTTATCCAATTGATACTTTATATATCTTAGAGAGTTAGACTCAAGGAAAAATACATCAATTATAAATTTCTAATTAGAATTTATATGTATATTTACTTTTTATTTTTTTAATTTTAATTTAAAATAATTATTTAAGTTTAAGAGATTGAATTCAAACAATCAAACAATCATAGCTTAAGTGGGTTTACTGGTTAAGAACATGTGTTTCTTTTTAAGAGGTCATAAGTTCAAATTCAAAAAAATCTAATTATTTATTTAAAATAAAATTAATAACAAATATATTTTAATAATAATAATAATAATCTATTTTTAACCACACCACCCCTTATTTGTGAGAAGAGTTCCCTCGTCCCACAAACAAAAGGGTAATGTGGTTAAAAATAAATTATTATTACTAAAATATATTTGTTATTAATTTTATATTAATTAATTTTATTTCAAATAAATAATTAGATTTAGTTTAAGTGGTTATATGATGAAGTATTATTATAATTACCTAAATTCTATTTCTTAAAGTTACAAAGCTTCAAACTTTTACAAAATTATAGTTGGTTGATGCTTCAAACTTTTACAAAATCATGATTTGTTGATGATTTGTTTGAATGGCTAGAAGAGATAAGACTTTGGCCCTTTATGAAAAGAATTAAAAACATAGAGTAGATGCAAAAAAAAAAAAAATTCAATTCTTATAAAGTGTTAAAGTTTGGGATATTTTAAAATTATAATTATAATAAAAAAATAATTATTATAAAGTTTTAGACTTTGAGATAATTTTAAAATATAATATAGTTTATACTTCAAAAAATTATTTTATATATATAAATTTTGAAATATTGAATTATTTTATTAAATGGATATATTAAATTTTTAATTAATTAAAATCATTTGAAATTTTATTTAAAAAAAAAATCAACTAAAATAGTTTTAATTTAAATTTACAATTTAACAATTCAATTTTCTTTGTGAGGCTAAGAAGGTTGAAGATGAAAAACATTTTCTCTTAAATTGTCTAGTCTATATCTATATTAAATTTCATTTTCAAAATATTTATCACATTACCAACTTTCCTAACCTCTTAACTCAACAAAAATATGGTGAGCACATAACTAAAATTCTAAAGAATCCCAAACAATCACTTACCCTCTTAAAGTCCCAATAATAATCATCTCATCAATTTAAAATTACAATTTAACAATCCAATATTAAATGAAGGTATATTTAGGTATATTTTATTTTTTTAAATAAGATTTTCATTCATTTACAAATGAAAATATATATGTTTTTCTAAGTATATTTAATTTTAAAAATAATTAAAGAGATTAAAGACATGTATTTTGGAAGAATAAAGAAATATTGTAGTTTCTGTAATTGGATTTGTAGAAACACAAATCCAACCGTAAACACTCTATTATAAAGAGTTTAATATGGTCTTGGCTAAAAGTTTTACCTTTTAGGTTTTTTAAGTGGAAATTTTACCTTTGGGTTTTTGAATGGAAAAGTTTTAGGTTTTGAAATTAGGCTATATGTAAATTTAGAGAAAATATGGCTGCTTCCAGATAAATAGATTCAGCATGCTGAAAACGAGACAGTAGAAAAACCCTCAAATCCTCACAAATCTAACCGTTCCTGTGATTTCAAACAAACCAAATGAAAAAATGACAAAAAAAAGCCAAAAGTTAATATTCTATATTCAGGATTTAAAAATGACTATATAACCTTTAATATTTTATATACTGAATTCGAATAAGTATTTAATGCACCGTAACAGGATAGTTATTCACCCAAAATACAGTGCCTGTAACAAGGTGTTTATTGATCGAAACACACAGCCTGCGCGAACAAGAGCGAAGTACACCATTTGCAAAGTGTTAATAAGTAAGCCTGCGCGAACAAGAGCGAAGTACACCATTTGCAAAGTGTTAATAAGTACAGAATTGATAACCAGATACAACGGGAAAGAATTAAAATGTACAGTAAAATATCGATAACAACAACAACAATTTGATACAGCCGCCATGGCAGTCAAATTTTCTTACGCGAACCGAGCGTTTAAGAGAAATATCATAAATTCATTTGAAAAACATTACAGTTACAGAACGGATCGCCATTTCTAACTCCACCTACACACAGCAACTCAGGAAAAAGAGCCGTTAACTTTATGGATCTGTACAGTCGCCCGGGGAGAGGTGGCAGCTTGATAAACGTCTTCTGCACTATGCCGCCAGCTTCAAACATGTTCTACACCTTCATATTCCGAAGCTTTCCAATCACAATTTTACTACGCTGTTAATGACCCTTGTTCTGGCTGAAATTTCAATGAATTCACGCACCTTTCACTGAAAACCCTATTGGACGGCTGCCGTATTAGAAAACGAGAGCGGGGTTGGACTAGTTAGGGTTTGCGATCCGCACTCTCTTTCCATGTGATAAAAGTCGAGCAGCTCGTCCAGGTTTAAATTCTGCCCGGCCGGATCGTTTCTGCCAAAAACCCTTAAAACCTGGGTAAAAACGCTTACCTCGCAGGGTATGGTTAGACCGCCTTGGTGATCGAAGCCGAACTCCTCCTCGGCCCGGTCGAGCAGGGTTCGAAACACGGGGCGGCTCAAATAGCTCGTCGGAATGATAAACCGCCTCCGTTCTCTACCCACGTACACCGCCAGATAACCCTCCGGCACGTCCGGCGGAGGCCACGCCTGATTTGTGCAGCAATCTTGATCAGAGTCATCTGAGACTGGAGAGCAGTGATTCGATTTCGGGGATAGACTGCACAGGACCGTGCCCGAGGGGGAGTTCTGGCTGCCAGCAATCATGTGCCATTTCTTGACAAGTTGCCGTAGCCTCACAATCTGGAGGATTCCGTCCATTTTCTTTCCTTTCATCTTCGATCCCAGCGATTTCCACAGAACTTAGCACAGAAAACCTTTCTGATATACAAAACAATTCTGCGAGACAGAAAAAGAGAGAATATCAAAGCAAACTGGGCAGGTAGTAGATGTGCCCTGCACGTATTTGTGGAGAAATTAATGGCAGAAATTGTTGGCAGACGGAAGCAAGGCCTAACTACCCTTCTCGCCTGTTCAAATATAATTCAACCAACACCAAATCTGTATTGCTAACTACCTTCTGAAGCAGAGGCGCCCGGACAATTCATCTCTTCGGCTCAGAATCCAATTGAAAAAATCCGGGATTTGCACAATTATTGAAGCTAGTGTGAAGATATAATAATATTCTGGGGAAAGATTTTGTGGTGAGAAGCTACACCGGGCCCTTGGTCGCACGAAATTGAAATGCATTGGACCACCGCATCGGAAACGTCAAAGTTTGTTGCCGACTGAACCGATCCGTCGTACGAGCTTGCACGACTTTGTGGGCGCTTGGAGGCAAACACAGCCCACTGCCATTTTACAGGTTTAAACACCCTAGACACCTCTCACGTGCAAAACGAAATTCCGTTGGCGTTTTGCAAGAGGAAGTCAATCGGCCTTCAATTGATATCCGCACACGTCGAATCAGTAAAACAACGTACGTTATCATTCAAGCTTTAGTTTATATTACAGACAAAACATTTACAATGAGATTCCTTGCCTTTATATTATTGACAAAACCAGGTTTATTCAATCAATTTCAAAATTATGGGTGACCAAACATTTTGAAAATATCACTTCCAAAAGATTCTACTTGAGGTTAACCTGATAGTAGATTTGGGTTATTGGAATGCCCAGTCACATATTCGGTTGGGTCCTTAACCTGATAGTAGATTTGGGTTATTGGAATACCTAGTCACATAGTCAACCATTAAGTTTGTGGTTGGGTCAGATTAAGGATGGCAAAAATCGGATGGCAAAAAACTATGTGATCAAGGAGTGTATTGAATGAGTGGGGTTTGCTCAAATTGATCAAACACTCATTAGAAGGTCCACTCCTATGATCAAGGAGTGTGTTGAATGAGTGGGGTTTGCTCAAATTGATCAAATATTCATTAGAAGGTTTAGTGTACACAAGTTTTGTCATATTGAAAGACAATAATGATGTAGAAAACTACATATAATATGAAAACTGGTTATAAAATATGTGATTATTAGAATTTGAATAAATATGTCATTACATGGATGATAATTATATAGAAAAACAACTTCATTTAACAATTTAACAATTTAACAAACTTTACTTTATAATAGGATAGGTGCAAAATCTATATATACCACATCACATAAGTTTTGTCATATTGAAAGACACTAATGATGTAGAAAACCACATATATCATGAAAATTCACCATAAAATATGTGATTATTAGAATTCAAATAAATATGTCATTACATGGATGATAATTATATCGCAAAAATGAACTTATAAATTATAGGATATTTATAGGATATCCAAAATATTAATAGGAGGATGAATAACTTGGGGAACTCAAAAATTATACAATATCAATATCTAATAGGAGGAAGATGAATATCATAGGGTGGAAGGTGAAAGTGAACTTGTACTTATTTGGTGGTTTCTTTGCAATCTTTAAGAGGAAGATGAATATCTTATGTTGTGGTATTTTTGCATGCAGTACTCTTGAAACCTCCATGTGTTAATGAAGAATTAATATGCTCTGATCAATGTTGTGTACACCCCCATGCATCACCTTGTGCATCTCTTAATGTGAAATGCATCACCTTGTGCATCTCTTAATGTGTACTAGTCAAACTTCTTTATGTTTTAATGAATAATTTATATGCTACTATCAATGTTGGGTGCATCACTAAAGACCTCACCTCGTACACTTCTCACTCTTGCGTATGGTACTCATTAAACCTTCATGTTTTAATAAAGAATTCATATGTTATGATTAATGTACGGTTAAAAAGGACATTATTTCACATTTTGTTTTCCATAATACTTATATTAACTTATAATAATTGCAATTATAATAATGTGCATTCATACCACCATAGGATTAAAAATGACACACTTCAAAAATCTTAACTTCACATGTAATAATCATAATTATATGAATAATAATCATAAATTAAAAATAAGTGCATAAGACATTATAAAAAAAATATTGAAATGATTAACTTCCTTATAACAAGTATAAACATGATATGAATAACCATCACAAGTTAAAGATAGCAAAAAGTAACCATTGTGAGTTGAAGATATGATTAAATTCCTTATAAAAAGTATACACATGATATGAATACCAATCACAAGTTAAAGATAGGAAAAAGTAACCATTGTGAGTTGAAGATATGCTCATAAACCATGATACTTAAAACAACATAAATGACTATAATCTTTTTAAACAAGTAGAGAGATTAAGTGGATAACAATTAAAAGATAAAGATGGACCCATAAAGTATGACATTAACAATTATAAGGAATTATTAGAATTTTTGAAACACTGACATTGATTTTATTTATTTTCTTACTTTATTTGACCTTATATTATCATGCACTACAAAACTTTAGAGAATATATTAACTATTATAATTTGCACGTACATTGCATAAGTAGAAACAATAGATCTTAGACAAATCAATGGTGTATATATCATAAGAGTGATAGTTTCATGATTTCACTTGTTGCTAGATCAATTTGTAAACCATCCATATATGCACTTGAGTGCATTATTGATCTCCTTAAAATTGATTTGATCAACTTTGATTATCTAAGGAAACCCCAAAGTGCTTAGACAATTCCACATTTCTTAGCCTATTCACACTCAATTGACTTAATTCAACCTCGTTAAGACCACATGGTCAACATATATTGTAACATGTCTGCTATAATCCCTATTTTAATTTATGCTTAGTGTATATATAATTTGTGGCTATGGCCAAAGCGACGTATATGTGAAATGTATTTCTAAATTTTAATAATAAAATGTGATGGCAGCTGCTAAGGGGGTATGGACAAAGATGGGGGTTGAATTAATCCACAAGAGAGGGGAGGGTCTAAGAGAATGCCTAAGAGAATTGATTCAACCCACATTCTTGAATTTTATTATTATTATGTATTAAAATCTATTTTTTTGATTGAGTGTCCCAAAATTCAATCATTGAATGCATGTAAGAGGGTTGGTGTGACAAGTCACATCTCATAGTTATTGGGAGAATGGGGGATGAGTACAATCATCTTGAGAAAGTGTGTGAGTCAATCAAGTAAGAAAAATGAGAGAAATGTGTATGGGTTGTTACAATATTTTTAGACAATCAATGTTTTTGCATGAACAACAAGTAGAGAAGAAGAAAGAGAACTTGGAGCTGGAGCATCCATGGAGAGTGAATTCTAGAGCATGTTGGAACATTTTTGGAGTGTTTTGGAGTTGAATATTGAAGAGTCAAGTTGTCAAGCTTGAAGAGTGAACTCTTATGTCAGTTGCACTGTATCAACAACTGTTTGTTGTTGTTTGCTGATAGTTTTCCTGGCAGTGAGTTCCTTTGAGTTTCTAGCAAATAGATTCCTTATTACCTATGCCAGAGATACCTTGTTAAACGAATGGGACACCAAAGTGATTGAGACCAGTATAGGGGTACATTCCATGGATTGGGTAGGTTGAAAGGAAGAGAGTTTGTGGAAAATTGGGATAGTTGTAGGAGAATACTAGTGGGTTGTGAGATTTCTGAGCTGTGAGTGGACAGTGAGAAACCACCCTCTTTTTTTGATTGCTAGCCCCATCTTGGGGGTGACTTTTTGTTTATATTTGGAGAATCATGTCTATGTTTGGGTGGAACGTCCGTCTTAAGAAGTTAGTTGCACAACTGAATTAAAAGATAAGTGTTTTATCTGTTTTTTGTCTTGCATTGTGAGTTTTAATTGAAGTGCATGAACTCTATGTATGAGAGTGATTTATATGTTGTTGTAATGAGTTATTAGTTTTATTTCATGTCTATTTTAGAATTTTGTAGATGCATTTAATAAATTGTAACAAACAATAGCTATATCGGGTTGTAATTCATAGTTGGAAGCTATAGGATTTTAGTTAGTAGTAAATTGATTTATTTTTATTTTTATGAGTATTTCACAAGTAATGGACCTAAGTTGGGCTAGGGGATGTTACATTATGGTATAAAATCCTCTGTTTCAAACATATGGCTTGTATGGGATGAGAATGGTGTGAATTGCAAAAAAATGTTGTTGTGGATTTGTGTTTTGTGATGAATTGGGGAAAACTATAAAAAATCCAAGCAAAATCGCCAAATTCATGGGAAAAATCAAGTTTTATTTTCCTCATAGCCATCCGTGAGAGGTTTAATGGCATCAATATACATAATTACAGAGCTAAATTCAACTTGGAAGGTTGAATTTCATGTTTTAATGGTTTCCGACAGAGCTAGGAGAGTTCAGTGAATCAATAGTCGAGATAATGTTTGATCTTGAGATCAATGACCTAGATTCGTTGTGATAAATTTAAAATTTTTATAAGGTTTCATTTGTTTGGAAGGTTGAGAAGATCTGATCCAGATTTATGAGGGAATGAAATGAAACATTAAAATAAGACAAAAAAGCAGAGATACAACAATACTCAATTTCTAATAAAGAATGAAATATGCAGAGAGTGTAAAAGAAAATACATAGTGAAATGAACTCGCTAGAATGGTGGTAGCTTCTCTTTGAGAAGAGATGTGATAGTTACTTGCATTCATAAGAAGATGATTACAATGAGGCTCCCAAGGCCTTTTTAACATAAATCATAAATTAGAAAACCTTAAACATCCAAAAACCTAGCCCCAAAAGATGAAACACCAAAAGGTTTGTGGGCCTCGATGGGGATAGTTGATATGTCAACTTCCTTAGGGCGTAAATTTTTCATACGATCTATGTTTGGGGTGCTTGACACCTTATCGTAAAGGTTTAGTCAAGGAGTACACATTCCAGATACCAATTTTACACGTTTATTTACACAGTGGGGATTGACCTAAGACAGTACTTGTAATTTGTTTCTGATCACCCAATATCACTGGAGGTGAGAGGCTGAGAGCATACTTTGGACTTTTCAAAATCGATAGAAAACAGATAAATATTTTATGATAAGCTAGGATCACTCAATGAGTGCAAGGCTTAGATAATACTTCACATATATGAACTCTAAATAATCAGACAAACTTCCTTCTCTCTCGAACCCGATGCCTCAAATGAGAGCTAGGTACCTTCATTTATAACATATTCAAAAGGTTATCAACAAGGGAGAACCTATTAGTGAAGGTATAAAGAAGATGCACAAAAGGAATCTATGTCCTTCACAGTCGATGGGGCAGCTGGAGCTACAGTTGTTATCTTGTCCCGTGAGAGTCCCGAGGACATAAGGGGACCCATCAACTTTTACGGATGACAAAATCCTATGCAAGGAAATATTTTATTTAAATATTACACAATGGAGAATCATTTCATGAACCCACTAAACCCGACTGACTCCATTGTCAGTCACTAAGAAATCACAATCGTAGTGAGATGGCCCACTATGCTTCCCATGAGTGATTTAATGGTGATGTGTAGTATTGGCGAGAAGAATCCGGAGAACAAATGTCTATGGACATAGGTGGAAGAAAATTGAAGGACCTGTAGAAAGGAGATTTCATCAATGTTAGCATCCTTTCATCTTCTGAACTGCAATTATAACCCCAAAATTTACTTTTGACTTTAAAACATGGAGGATATGGTGGATGGTGATATTTCATGTGTAACAAGCTTCTAGAATACGTAATACCAAAGAATAACCATGCTTCTAATCTAAGTTAGAGAACAAACTCTTTTGGACTGACATTACCAAACTCCTATGTCCTAGGACAATATTTGTACATGAAGATACAAAACCACCCACTCCAGTACTCTCGGTGGATAGCACTACACTTAAATATGATCCATATGAATCCTCCATGTTTTATGTACAACTTGATATTACAATAATATTTGTACCAAAACCAGGGCTCATGCAAAACTATGTATCTTTGACCAATATATGGTTCAAAATCAATCACACCTTGGTACGTTTTTTGATATTGACATAAATACCAAACATTAGACTCAATATTATTATCACTAGTGACCCATTTATAAAAAATATACTCATAACAAGAACTAGACTTGACCATCCTAGTGGCACAGTAAAAAAAAACAAATTGTACAATTGTTACATACTAGGAACCAATGAAGCCCTTTTGGTGTTGGATGAGGAGGATTGTTGGAAGAACTTGCTTCTTTGGAGAACATCTTGATTTATTTTGTTCATTGTAATGAAACTTTATTGCTGGCTTCTCTGGCTAATAAATTTGCAACACAATTGTCCTTATCCGGCTTGTATTCTATGTGTTGGCATTTGTGTGGTTGTAAGACCCTAGGTTTGAGTTATCTTGAACAACAAAACCCTTCATACACCAGCCCTTTCAGAATCACCTGCATGCAATTGAAGTCTCACCTGAGGCATCTATTAGGGCTGGATGAACTGAGTTTCTACAATAGTGAGGGAATGGGAGGTGATCATCCTTGTCATTCTTACTTATCCGTTCTGCACACGTTATTATGTGTTTTCTCTTCTTAGATTACTTAGTGAATCCAGTTATGTATTACCATTATACTTTGGATTGTGGCATAAACCAAATATTGTAACATTCATAACAATTGCACAATGATCACACATAAGATACTTCTAGTTTAACATACATCAAGAAAATATCCATGGTCAATCACATAAAAGACAATAGACACAATAGTTAACGTGGCTCACCCAAATTTGGGCTACGTCCGCAACAACTGGATTCTTTATTATCATGTCTGTAATTGTCTCAGGCTTGCGCACTGCACTTACAAAGACATATCTTGCTATATTTTCCTTCTTCTAGACTAGTCACTCTACAGTGCAAGCCTCTCTCTCTACAACATCTCCTTAACATTCTGACATAGAATCTTTCCTTCGCAACCTATTCTATCACTCTTCTTACTCACAGGAACTCTCAACAACTTGAAACAGGCTCTAAAGTACCACTTGATAAGAACCCTTATCTTCCCAACCCATTAAATATTTATACATAAATTCTAGGACTTAAAACCCTACTTTGTTCATCCCAAATCCTATTAAAATTCATGATAACTCAAATTGACCTGTTATTCAGGATGCTTTACGTGCTTCCCTATATGCATGTTACTTTTTCACTCTTCCTTCTATTCTTCTCGCTTTTTCACGTCCTTCTATCTTTAGCACATCGGGTTGTCATCCTTCCTTTTTCCCACTTTCTTCTCTTGCTTTATTCCTCTACTTTGTATGTTCTTTCTACACACTTTACTCCTAAATGTGCTTCAACTGCGCACTCCCAAGCCTACCTTGTCTTCCTTCTTCTTTTGTTGTGCACACCTCCAATACTTAAGATTTTCATGAATACTATTTCCACACTACTTGTCCAGCAGGCCCCAAACACTCACACGTGGCTCGTTTCGAGCCAATTAGGCCTATTTCATACTCCTCCATAATTGGATGAACTTTTGGGAGGCATCCTTAGCTGTCCCAACTTCATTTATTATTGTTTCCTTTGTTTCCACAATCTCTTCTACCCCCTGTGTAATCAGGGACGTAATATTTTCTTTTGTTTCATGCACTTTTTTCTTAACCTTTCCCTATACGATTTCTAGTTCTCCTATCACCTTTAGTACTTCTTCTTGCAGTGGTCCTAAGTTTTGTTGAAGGATATTCTGTTGATCCCACATATTTTCAACTTCCACGTATGACTGCCTCTGCGAAAAAATGGTCATTATTCATGCAGTCGGTGGAAGGGTGTTTATGCTCTCTAAAGATTTATGGGCCTTTTCTTGTGCATCCCTTAATTTTTCTTCCACGACCTTCATTTTTTGGATCCTCTATCAGGTCTGTTCAGATTTTTGTGCTTTCCTCACAGAGTTTTGCACATTCTTCCTCCAAGTTCTTGATGTTTTCTACAGTTGGCATCATCGTTCTTTCTCTTCCTACTCTTTCCTCCGGTGGTGTTCCTAGTTTATTGTACAACTATAGGTCCTTGATTCTCGCACATAATCCTTTGATGAATTCGTCGATTTTCAAGACCTGCTTCTCCATAGTAGCCTCTACTACTATCAATACCTCTGTAATTTCCTTGTACAACTTTTGGATGACCTCTTGTGTCTTTTGTGCCATTATCTTGGCTTAGTCCTTTTCTTTTAGATATTTCTCATTCTTTTCCTTCCTTGTTGCTTCCACTTTTCCTTCAACTTGGTTCTTTTGTTATATATCAATGGTGTATTGTTGTTTCAATTGAGTCCTTTCACCTATAACTTTTTTCATTTCTCGTTTTGCTTCATCTGTACAGATCCTAATCTCATGAAAAATACCTATTTTCAAGATCTGTAGTATGTGTATAGGCATTCGTGACACCACTATGTTCATATGGCTCAATATTTTCATTTGTTCTTGTAGTTCAGGAGTTGGGAACTCAATTGTGTCTGTCTCAATTTGTAACGATTTGTAGCTTCTAGATCGATCAAGACTGGATTAGTAGCCTCTACTTTCTCCATTGGAATTGTGGATGTTCCTCCCCTTTATTTGCACTTTAGTGTTATTCAGGCTGCTTCCAAGAGTTGTTGCAATGTTACCAATTGATCCTACACCTTTTGGTGTTGTTCTCCTTGTTTCCTCATAGCTTCCTCAATGACTTCCTTTGCAACATCCCATACTTGGTAGCCAATTTGGTCCATGTCATCATTGGTTAGATTATAGACTGGGGGTACCTTATGTGCTTTCGTATTCTTGCGCACACCTCTTGTTGGCTCCTTCCCCTTGTCTTTTTGTTTTACTCCTGTTGTGGGGACTAGGGACTACACTTCTCCTATTGATGGTCCTAGTGTATTTCCTACACCATTTTTCTGGTCATTCCCCTGCCCCTCACCCAGTTCTTCATCATCCATGTCCCGTTCTTCTTCATATTTTAGGTGGCCCATTTGTTTTGATGGGATTTTCCACTTGGCTTCCCAATCATTAGCGGTCAAGCGTACATCATCTTTTGTAAACCTGTAGCTATTTGGAATCCACTGGCGTGTAGGGTCACCTTTTTCTTGCATGTACATGTGGTGTATCCCTTCTCTGAATCACGCAATATCCAAGTAGGTTTCTACTATCTCATTTGTGATGCACAATGTATGTTCTATGATGTACCTAATCGCGTCAAAGTATACATAAAATGTCATATTTTTTTATTTTTTCCTCCCTTTGTTTGGCGTATGCCATAAGTTGGCATACCATGGAACTACATTGCCTCTACCAGTTGTTCTCATACATTGGTAATAACCTAGTTCCTTCCATCCTACCAGTGCAATAAAAATAAGAAGCCAAGCATAATGAAACTGTGTGCATTTTTCCTGGGCCTCTATGTAGTCTGTCAACAATTGATTCACTGAGAATGTGGTCCAATTCATTTGGACCCCCTTCGTGCATTTTTATGCTGTTGCGATTACTGCAACATGCACTTCGTCCTTGCGACACTTCCTCAACAATTTGCAATCCAACACCTGTGTTTCAAACTGGACACTGTCATCATTGATGTTCACAACATCCAACCCCCTTTTCCCATGAAGGTGTGAAACTTCTCCTTCATGGTTTTTGATTGTGCTTGTTGGATTACTAAGAGGGGGGGTGAATCAGTAATGAGAAATTATACCACTTATCAATATTTTAAACCACAATGTATATTATTTTTACTTATTCAACCATGTTCATTTGTTCATCATCAATATATTATTGTATCATAAACATTAACATTCATCAGTGCATAATAAACAATAACAAACACATCCACACAATGCACAGTACACCAATATTTACGTGGAAACACAATGCGGGAGAAAACCAGAGAATGATTTTCTTATACGTCAAGAATTACATTCAAGGAAGCACCAACTTCCAATTCTCTAGCTCCAATTGGAAGGAGGCTCCACCCCCCTAGTTTCTCAGGTTCCAACCTAAAGGAGTCTACAACCCCCTAGGTTCTTTGGCTACAACTGAAAGGTGGCTACAAACACATATTTCTCAAGCTCCAACCTGAAGGAAGCTCCAACTCCCTAATTCTCTGGAACCAACTAGAAAGAGGATACAACCCCCTTTCCTTGCCTCATCCAACCAACCTGAAATATAAGTGTCAAATGATGAAACCACGGCCACATTGTCCCTGTGATATATACCATTATAAACTTGTACCAATCTATGCCAACAAACTATAACCAACCTATACCAATAGTCTATAATCAATCATGTACCATAAGTTCACCTGTACCAACAAATACCATAGGTATGTGACCTGTCTATGTTACAACTCACATATGTATGCGACCTTTCTATATTGCAGCCTGCATATGTACGCGACCTATCTATAATTCAACATGCACACACCTTCATAAAGATAGGTTTTTCACCTATCTGAACCTAAGACTCTTTTATACATCTGTCACATCAACCTGCAACTTTCCACTATGTCCAATCTGTAGTTGCTCCTTATACATACATCATCATACATATCTCTTAACCAAGTGCATCTATGTCTCTCTAGTCATGTGCCATACATGTGTATACAATCATGATCAAGTGTAATAACCCTCACATGGACTTGACATAAAAAACTCACTGATATGCAACCTCAAACTACCCCAATAACTTCACTAACACATCACAACCAAAAACCCTCAACCACATACAAAGAAATAAAAGATATTCCTCAACTCTCAACCCAACAAGAGGTAGCAATAATAAATACCAACCATAACAATGATGTATTTCTATAGATATAGTGCATATGATAAGTTCCATACAACCAACAACCTCTCTCTGGAAAATCCTCAAACTCCCATAACCATATATCATGCAAACCACAATATCCAACTACTCATAAAAATAAGACATACCTTTTGAACTTGTAAATAGATCTATTGTACCTAATCATTGTAGACCTTCTTGGGAGATTGATTTCAGACTCTAAGAACTTGACACCCTCAACAAATCAAGGTCTCATATCTTTTCAAATGTATTCTCCCTTTTATACTTCCAGCCCCTGTATGTATGCGACATCTTCCACTACAACCCACATACACCTCAAAAACTAGGGTTTTTTTAGTATTTCTGCAACTCTAAAATTTTCTCCATCAACCCTTCTTGCTACCTGAGACTTGCTTAACTTCAATTGTATCAATGAATACCTGCAATAAACCTTACACAATAATATATATTCAATGTGCTCAATATGTTCTAATAGGAGACCCTTTCTCTCTTACTTATACTCTCCAAGTAGCATCCTCAAGGGGTTACCTTCTAAGTAACTTATCTCAACTTCCTTCTTTTAGGGCTAACCCACTTCTAACCAATTTATCCACAAATAGTAAACTCACCACTTCTAGTTGCAACTAATTTATTTTTAATTATTTTATTTTTGCAACAACTTAACTCATGATTAACTCCTAGTCACAACCACTTTGATTAGTAATCTTCTTCTAGGAGCTTCTAGAATAAATTGACTTCTTTGACCTTCTAGGGGCTTCTAGATAACTCATGAGTTTTCTCCAATTTCAAAAAGACATAACTCTCTAACCATCAGGAGTAATGTCAAGTTTCACATATCACTGGAAATGGCAAGACATGTATTATCAATATAGAATAGTCTTACCCATATACATTGATCTTCATGCATTTATACCTCAAACAAACTTGGGTTTCTTACCCATACCTCTAGAGCTACTGAAATGTGCTATCGGGCATACTCAAAGGTTAACATCAATCTACAATATCACAATATCACTCTCCAAGGATTGACATCAATGACAACCAACTATCCAAACCAATTTCCCATCAATCTAAACCATCTGTCTCACAATCTCCCCCTTTGGCATTGATGGCAGCACCAATATTGATGGAAATAATTAGTCATGGAAAAAATGTCATCTCTCCTAATCAATGTTTCTGTCTCTCCCCCTTTGACATCAATGGAAAATGGTATCTCTCCTTACGGATTCTCCCCCTGACTAAAATCTCCTTGGGGATACTCCCCCCATCTAAAATTTCCTTTGGGATGCTCCCCCTATCTTCATGCCTCTGATATTTATCTACGTTTATATGCCTATGCTTACTCTTTCTCCCCCTTTGACAAAGGGTAACACTCTGATGCAATACTAATTGCATGGCTACTCATACTCCCTCTATGATCAACTATATCATCTCTCCCCATGGAAACATGCCTATGATATGATGTCTTTGTTTGTCTAATCTCTTCCCATTTGAATCCTCTACGAGATGTAATGTAGATGAAATGTGGGCTTCACACACTTTCTTCATTTTGGAGTTATTTTCCATTGGTGCTTCCTTGTCTAATATACTGACATATATGAAAAGAATTCAAGAATAAGAATTCAAATATTCATGTATCATTATCATCCATTATGATTATATTCCTTTATCTCTTAACCACACTCTAAACCAATTTAAGACCCAATCTCTGAATGCTACTCAACTATCCACAATGTTCACCCATCTGTCACTGTATTATCAGGAAGTATTCACTACTACAACTGATCATCAAATGTCGAATGTGCCCACTGGTCTTCTCCATCTATAAACCAAACTATGCATATCTGGAACAATCTGTGTTGTAATTTTCCAGCTGATCAATCTATCATATTGTACTTCTATTGACTATCTTCTCTGAGTCTATCTTCTCAAAATCTATAAGTTGCTCGAAGGATGGTTTTCTGATATGTCTCAACTTTTTCATAGACCCCCCTATATCATATTCATATTACCTGGGAGTCTCCAATTCAGATGGATCAAAAGAATACCTTCTCTCATGTGGATTCATCTTCCTCTTCATCTGTAGAGTCATCATTTCTCTGAACTTTGACTTTTTTCTTTCTTCCTGTGGATTGATCTCTCTATATGATTCTTGAAAGTACAATCTCTTGAACCTATTCCTTATTTACCTTCTCTTCTTTTATTTCTCTCACTATTGCAAATTCTATGATCCCTGGAATATTTTCTTTATTCACCTGTCCTTCTTTTCTTTCATTTCTTCTCCAAACCTTTCTGTATTTGAAATCTTCCTTTTTCTTTGTAGATTTGTCTTCATCTCATATTATTGCCAATATTGTGATCTCTCGGACCTGGTCCTTGTTCACTTGTTCTTCATTTTTTCTTTTCCATACTTTCTTATATATGATATTTGTTTCTTTCTTTATGGATGGAACTGTCATGCTTCTACACTTCCGATCTTTATGACCATAGTTATGGAATTTGTAACATTCAATATTATGTGGGGCCACACAAGCATTTCTTATTTTAACACTTCTTTCATAAACCCTGCAATCTGCAACCTTATGTCCAAAGTTAGTACAATAAAAATAATGACCATAAAAGAAATTTACATACCTAGGAGTGAATGGTGTAGTCCTTTTGAATTCCTTCCTTGGATGATCACTATTGATTCTTCTTTGTGGCTTGAAAGTGGAGGGTCTTCTTGAATATGTATCTTTATTAATTTTCTTAGATTCTAGTTTACCATGATTCATTCCTTTGAGTACTTCTACATAAGTCTTTGGAGTCTCTTGATTGTTCATTTCTGGAAAACTGGAAGGATTCTCTTCAAATGATGATGTGGACGTTTCTTCCTTTTCAATATTTGTGATGATCTTAACAACTTTTTCTCTTAACATGACAACTTCTTCTTCAAGATTCTCCACCCCTTCTTCTTTATTCATCATCTGAGACTTCCTGACTTCTTCTATTCTCTTTTCTTCTTCAAGTTTGATCTTCAAAGTAATTATTTCTTCTTCAAGTCTTGTCTCTTCAAAGTAATTATTTCTTCTTCAAGTCTCCTCTCTTCTTGACCAAACTTTGTCTCAAGATGGTTTAAATCATCAGTTCTTTCCTTGAGATGATTTGTCAATATCTTCTCTCTCTTTTTTGCTTCTTCCTTCTCTTCTACTATTTTGTCTTCCAAATAACTTTTGATCCTTGAGAGTTTATTCAATCCTTCTGGCTTCTTCTATTTGACCTTTTAGCGTCATGATTGTTTGCTCGAGTTATTTGGTGTTGGAGTTCTGTGATTCTTCCATCTTATTTAGTTCTTCCTGGAGTGACTTGTTTTATTTTCTTTCAATACTTAGATGTTAAATTACACTGATCAATTGTTATATATAATCAAATTATGCTTCTTCATACTCTTCTTCTTTCGAATTTGTCTGACATGATGAGGATATTTATTGTTTTTCTATAACTGCATCTTCTTCGACATTTTATGAATTTTTTATGGGTGAAGAATAGATATTATGTAAATTATCCCAAAGTTATTTAGCTAATGAACATTTTCCCACTTTTTCCTGTACTGAATCATATAGTCCTTCCAAAATGAAATCCATTTCAATTTTTTTTATTTTTTTTCAATTCCTTCTTGGCTACACTCTTTTCCCTTTTTGAACTATCATATCCTATAACAACTGATTTACAAAGATCGTACCCTTGTTCCTGTAAAAATAATTGTGTCCTTTCGCTCCATATCTCATACTCTAGACCAATTTGACTATCAAATGTTGGTACTCCATTCTCAGTGTATTCCATGATTTCCTTCCAATGGTTACATTGTTTCCTGAAGGAACCTACTCTGATACCAATTGTTGGATTACTAAGAGGGGGGTGAATCAATAATGAGAAATTATACCATTTATTAATCCTTTAAAACATAATGTATATTCTTTTTACTTATTCAACCATGTTCATTTGTTCATCATCAATATGTTGTTGCATCATAAACATTAACATCCATTAGTGCATAATAAACAATAACAAACACATCCCCACAATGCACAATATACCAATATTTATGTGGAAACCCAATGCAAGAGAAAACCACAGAACAATTTTCTTATATGTCAAGAATTACATTCAAGGAAGCACCAAATTCCAATTCTCCATATCTGGCTGGAAGGAGATTCCGACCACTAGTTTCTCACACTCCAACTTGAAGGAGGATATAGCCCCCTGGGTTCTCCAACTACAACTAGAAGGTAGCTACAACCACATAGTTCTCAGGCTCCAACCTGAAGGAAGCTCCAACTCCCTAATTCTTCGGCACCGGAAGGAGGATACAACCCCCTTTCCTTACCTCATCCAACTGCCTTGAAATATAAGTGTCAAATGATGAAACCACTGCCATGTTGTCCCTATGAGATATACCATTGTAAACCTATACCAATCTGTGCCAACAACATGTAACCAACTTGTACCAATAGCTTGTAATCAATCTTGTACCAGAATTCCAAATGTAGCAACAAATACCACATGTACGTGACTTGTCTATGTTGCATCTTGCATATGTACATGACTTGTTTATGATGTAGCTCATGTATGTACACAAAATGTCTATACTGCAGCCTGCGTATGTATGCAACCTGTCTATATTTCATCCTACGTACACCTTCATAAAGATAGGGTTTTCACCTTTCTGAACCTTAGACTCTTTGCTTCCTTTGTCACATAAACTTGTAACATGTCACTGTGTCCAATCTATAGTTGTTCCTTATACATACATCATCATACATATCCCTTAACCAAGTGCATCTATGTATATCTAGTCATGTGCCATACATGTGTATAGACTCATGATAAAATGGAATATACATCAAACCCTCACTGATATGCAGCCTCAAACTACCCCAATAACTTCACCAAGACATCACAACCAAAAACCATCAACCATGTACAAATAAATACAAGATTGTCTTCAACTGTCAACCCAACAAGATGTAGCAATAATAAATACCAACAATACCAATGATGCATTTCTCTAGATCTAGCTCATACGATAAGTTCCATACAACCAAAAACCTCTCTAGGGAAAATCCTCAAACTCCCATAACCATATCTCATACAGACCACAATATCCAACTACTCATAAAAATAAGACATACCTTTTGAACTTGTAGATAGATATGTTTTACCTGATCAATTTAAACCTTCCTGGGAGATTTCTTTCAGACTCTTAGAACCTGAAACCCTCAACAACTCAAGCTCTCATATATTTTCAATTGTACGTGCCATTTTATACTTCCATTCCACGTACGTACATGAACTCTTCCATTACAACCCACGTACACCTCGAAAACTAGGGGTTTTCAGTATTTCTACAACTCTGAAATTTTCGTCGTCAACCCTTCTTGCTACCTCAAACTTGCGTAACTTCATATGTATCAATGAGTACCTGAATTAAACCTTACACAATAATAGATATTCAATGTGATCAATAGGTGCTAATATGAGACCCTTTCTCTCTTACTTATACTCTCCAAGTAGCCTCCTCAAGGGGTCACCTTCTAACTAACTTATCCCAACTTCCTTATTTTAGGGCTAACTCACTTCTAACCACTTGTCCACTTATAACCACTTTATCCACAAATAGTAAACTCACCACTTCTAGTTGTAATTAATTTATTTTTAATTATTTTATTTTTGCAACAACTTAACTCATGATTAACTCCTAGTCATAACCACTTTGACTAGTAAACTTCTTCTAGGAGCATCTAGAATAAATTAACTTCTTTGACCTTCTAGGGGCTCCTAGATAACTCATGAGGTCTCTCCAAATTCAAAAAGCCATAAATATCTAACTGTGAGGATTTATGTGATGTTCCACATATCATCAGAAATGGCATGACATGTACTATGCATATAGAATAGTCTTACCTACATTTACACCGATATTCATGTCTTTATACCTAAAAGGAAATTGGGTTCCTTACCCATACTTGTGGAGCTACTAGAAATATTCAAAGGTTGACATCAATCTCTAAGGGTTGAAATCAATATACAATATCACTCTCCAAGGGTTGAAATCAATGAAAACCAACTATCCAAACAAATTGTCCATCAATCTAAACCAACTTTCTGACAACACTTTCTCCCCTACTTTGTTAAACAATGTGGCAGGATCATCTCTTTCTTTTGGTAACCCTGTGATCCACACAATTAATTTGGTATCAATCGCTATCGGTGGGGAAAGCCACAACATTCCTCCATGGATGCAACTGAGTAGTAACTTCAACGAGGCATTTATTCTCAGAATACATCCAAAATGGGGAATCTCCATTAGGTTCAGTATCCCCAATTTCTCCAGTCCTACTACCCACATATGAAGTTCAAGAAGTATTGCTCCTATGCCTGGTACACTCTTGGTGCACAAGTACTTTTCTCTGGCTATCTTGGGAAACTTCTGTTCATTTGTGATATCATGATCTACAAAATTGAGGGTGACAATCTTTCTTAGCATGTCCCCTTCAATACTTACACTAGGTGGGATTGTTGGTGTGGCCAGTGGGTATTTTCCATCTTCCATTACTTTAAATTGAGGTGTGTTGTGCAACTAATGGTCATTTTGAATTCTTTTGTGCCACTTCTGATGGTGCTCCAACTTTCGGCAGGGCCATTGTTTCATGCGACATGTTTCTTTACTTGATCTGTGTCTGTTCTAGTGCCTCTTTATCTCGGCTCTGAGTTGGCTCTGGTTCGCTCTAGTTCACTCTAGTTCACTCTCAGTTTCATGCAACTCGTAAAAAAAATAATTCACACTTGGCGACCTTGAACTGATTTTGTGCCTCCTTTCCAACTATTCATGTCTCTTCACACCTAAAATAAATTTTCCAATCCACCAACAGGGTTGATGAACGGTTAAATAAATGCAACTTTATTAACAATTTTTTCATGTGATTTTTACCTTGTATTGTGAGTCTGTCGTGATTTCTGGCAAATTTTACAATTTAAGAATATATGTCTTTATGACCTATCATTATCACTTTGTAGCTGTTATTTCCTTAGTTTAATTTCTTTAACGATCTTGTGAGTACTATACTGTGCAATTTTTTTTTCTTCCGAGTTTTTTTTCTTTGTGGTCTTTTGCTGCTATGTGTTGTTTTGTTAATTGGTGTAGTTCAATCCCAATAGTGAAAAAATCCTTCCCTCTTCGCAATTTATTATGCCTTTGTACTCTGTAATATTTTTCTTTTTCTATATCTACCTTTTATTTGTTTTTCTTCCCTTTTCTACTTTTTATATGGGTTTTTGTGTTTTACCTCCCTACTATAGTACAGTTACTATGATACATGTGTTTTGACACAACCTAGATTATTGTGCAGACTATCGACTATCTCTATAGAGTTTCAGTCGACTCCCATTCATCGTTCCTCCAAGGGCTTCTCTATTAAATGTTCCCAACTATGGAGAACTTGCCTCCATCGCATGTTGAATCACATGGGGTCCCAACCAATGCATTTGAACCTTCCCTGGATTCTACATAAACTTACTATCATAGAGTAATACTAAGTCTCCCACTTGGAATTTTTTTTGATTAATGTGCCTATCACGCCATGCCTTCTCTCTTGCTTTCTGAACTTTCTGATGGAAACTTGTGACAAATCGATCTTCCTCAATATGTACCAACTGTGACAATCTCTCCTCTATTGTGCTAGAGTCCAAAAGAGCATTGATCGCTGCAATACAAAAAATAGGTAGAATGAACTCCATTGGCATCACTACGTCTTGCCCATAGACCAACCTCAAAAGTGTCTTCCATGTCAAATTTTGTTTATAGTCCTATAGCCCCATAAAACTACAAGAACTCTTAAGTCCCAATCATCGCTCCCTATGTTGTATATCTTTCTCAAAGCATTCTCTAGGATTTTATTGAAAGATTCCACTATCCCATTAGCTTGACGATTATACAGAGTAATCTTATGATGATGAATTTTAAACTCCTTTGTCAATGTCGCAATTGTTTTATTCAGGAAGTGTATCCCTTATCACTAAGTAATATGCATAGGAATCCAAATCGTGTGACTACATTCTCAAATAAAAATCACGCAGTAGTCTCTACAGTGAATTCTATGATGGGTGTTACTTCTATCCATCTTGTCAAATACTTTGTTGTGATGATTATGTACCTTGTTCCTGATCTTCTTTCTTGGGGCTTGATCGACCCCACAAAGTATATGGCTCATTTATTAAATTCTTGCAACATAACCTGTGGATTTAAGGGAATTTCATCCCTCCTGGATGGCTTTCCCACCCTTTGACATACATCACATGCCTGGAAATGCTCTTTAGTGTCTTTATGAAGTGTGGGACACCAAAGCCCCACGCACAATTTTTTTTGTGCAGTTGATTTTCTTGCATAATTTCCTTCTGCAATCCCTTCATGCGCTTCTGTGAGTATCACAGGCCTTTCATGTTCTATCACACATCATCTTAATATTCCATATACACCTAACTTATACAAATTTCCTGCAATGAGTTGATAGTTTGTTGTTTTAACTATTAGTTCTTTCTTATGCGCAACTATCATATCTGATGGGGAAATTCTTGTACTTAGAAACTAAAAAAGGTCTGTGAAGTAATCATCCACCATTTTAACTAAAAATAGTTGTGCATCTCATAAGTTGTCATCTAAATTCCTTGCATCTTCACCTGATAGTATACACGATAAATGATTTGTTCCTGCATTCAACTTCCCTAGTTTCACCACAACCTCAAAATCGTTTTCTTGAATTAAAAATAGCCATATGCATATTCTCCCCCCCAACATTGGCTTGTTCACCAAGTATTCTAGTGTAGAATTTTCTATATACATCTTAAAATGAGACCCCAGTCAATAATGTATGAAATTTTGTAGCACATATACCATTGCCAATCCTTCTAGTTTTGTGGTGGTGTAATTCTTCTATGTTATGGAAAACTTCGTACTTGCAAAATAAATTGAGTGATCTATGTATCCCTCTCCTAGTTGAGATAGTATTATTCCCAACACTATGGACGATGCATCTACATGAACATGGAACTCCTTGTTCCAATATGGAAATATCTTGATCGACACGGTCACTAGTTTTTACTTTAAGGTGTCCAAACTCTTCTGACAGTCCTCGTTCCATTGGAAATTCACTTCCTTCTTCAACAACTGTTAGCAAGGAAAATTCATCTATTACTATTCTAGGTCAAAGTATAGGAAGAGCATTGACTCCCTTAAAGTATGGCTCTATTTCTAAACTACCCCAAACAATATGACCTTAAAAGATAAGAGAAGGAAAAGAGGGTGTGCCTTAGGTCCTTTCAGCTGGTGTAGATCTCCTCCTCCTTTATAGTTTCTTGGACTTCTCGTCTCCTCCCAAAGATGACATGCAAACAATTTGAAAAACAAAGCTACAATATACTCTATCTCTACTTATCAATGTTAGGGTTTAGATATAAATGTAAATGCATTAATCAATTAAGCACAAAAGCCACAATACTTGGGATGGAAAAAGAAATCTTTTATTTAGATGTGAGGATTACAAAAGTTACAACCTTATTGTCAGCAGATGTTCTGTGAACCTAGTACGGGCTCCTCTTACTTTTTCTCCAAGTGCATCATTCCTGTAATACCTCTCAAAATCAATTGATCTCCTTGGCAAATAGGGCAGGGATTGTATAGGGAGAGGGATTGTAATATCCCTAGGCCGTGCCCAATTGTAATGTAGATGAAAATGTACTTAAGCTGGTGAGATGTTTTGATATAATTTTATATACACATTTCATGGCATAGTGCAAACATGTACTGCGCAGCGCAATGATGAAGTGTGCATATTCTAGGATACTACGTCCAACATCTTAAGTGTGCGCGATTGTGAAGCCAACGAGCCTTTGTGTATATGCTATTTTTTATAGGCTGGTGAGCTAGTTATTATAATCTAGGATGCTTATGTTTTGATTAGGCCGGAGATCCTAGATGTTAAAGGCCAGTGCACCTATTTTTGTACATGTCTCATAATTAATATAAATACATCGTTGCACGCAGAACGACCATGATAAAAGAGATGGGAGACTAAACTCCACTGGTTATGGAAAGGGAGGTTAGGGAAAGGGAGGGCCTAAAAGTTAAGTAAAAGGGGCTATGCTAGGGAGCTTAAGCCAAAAAGGAATATTATATTAATATTTATTAAATCATAAAGTAAGGATAATTATTTTATCCTAAGTTCTAAAGTTGGGTACAAGTGGGCCAAAGTAGCTCCCAACATGACAAGTGTTAAGTTGGGGACATGCATACATATTGTTGGGACTTAGTTCATTTCCTATCATCTTTTCCATGATTCCTTCCATCATTCAGTCATCCAGTAAATCATCCATGAGCATGCACACACCCATTGAGCTATCTTTCGTACCTTCATGACTCTACCTGAACCTGTATCCATGGCCATTTTGTGAGAGTGTAGCTGGTAAGATTGGGAGATGGATTGAAGAAGCGGGTTGTCAGGCCCGTGGGATATTGAAGAGGCGAGTTTTCAGGCCCGTGAGAAATTCTCTAGGTGAGAGAGTTGTTGGGGATTGATTTCATGAAGGTGTTGAACTGCAACTACAGTTCTCTGAGACTTCCTATCTGACCTGTTGTTGAAGCCCGGAAAGGAAGTGGGGTAGCCGAAGCACTGTTAAGGAGAGAAGGGGCACATTTCCTGGGTGGGACAGGCATGTGGGGAATGAGGGACTGTAGGTTGTTATTTGAGTGAGCACCTATGACAAAGTCTTTCCTATTGTCCATGAGCCTTTAGCCTGGTTAGGAATCCCTCTACTCGGGTGCAGTTTAGTCCCATCTCGGGAGTGATTCACTGTTGAGAGTGATGAACAGTGTGGTATAAGGTTGGGAGGTTCGTGGAAGGTCTGCACGCAATTGGTGATATTCTCACAAAGATAAGTGTCAATTGGGTGATAAATTTACATGTTGCGTTGTTATTTACATGATTAATTTTATGGGTTTATCCTATGTGTGATTATAACTATCTGTATGTTTATGGGTATTTCCTATATATGCTGCATGTCTATGCTACTGTTATTTTAGTGTGAATCCATGCATTTACGAAATGTATTTTTCTGTTTACGTTTTACATATAAAGCTTCCGCAAGTGTTTTGTGTGCATATGTTTAATTGCATGCAGTTAGAAAAATTTATGTGGCATAGCTTAGTTGGTTGTTGGGTGTGTTACAATATGTTTCGCAGAGAGAACAAGAGAGTTCTCTAGCATAGCATGGCCCGACATGGATGGTCGGGGACGTTACAAATTGGTATCAGAGCTTCAGTTTTCAACACTGATCCTGGATGGCCCGAGCAAGTTCAGTTGATGCATAATTTCACAGAATATTTATTTCGAACGAGCCAAATTTCAATTTGCAGAGCGACTATGGAAAATTTAGAAACAACGACGCGTAATTGGGAAAAGCCCCAATTTCTATTGTTAAATTCATGAGAAAATGGAGAAATTCGACCAAGTGATGAGATATTCCTGATTTAATATCTGTTCTAGCAAATTCGGACCTAGAATTGGTCGAATTTGAAGTCATAGTGAAGCCATGATAGTTGGAGTGAGTTTTATAATTAAAATTCTCAATTCGTGAATTGATTTTGGGGAAATTCATTCCAGAAATGTCAACCCACAATGATTTGTTGTTGTAGAGGTTGAATTGGTGTTATCGGGGTGAAATTGAATGAATTTCATGGTTGCAAAATGCCTATGGTAAATTGGGGAAAAAGCCCCAATTTCTGCAGCAGAATTCACGAGGATTTGATGCACATAAAGGTGAATGTGCACAAGTTGGTGTAATAAAAATGCATGATGCGTAGTGAAAATCTTGTGATAGGTAAAATTTGGCACTGCGCAACAAGACATTGGCATGTCGACGAGCATGCTAAATTTTGGTTCCGCGTAGAAAAATGTTAGTGTGCGGGTGTGCGCGCTTAATTTTGGTACCACGTAGAAAAATAGTGGTTTTTTGGTGCACACGCTAAATTTTGGTGCCGCACAGAAAAATGTTGGTGTGTGGGTGCGCGCGCTAAATTTGGCATTGCACAGTGTGCATACACATAATAAGTATGTGTGGTGTGGACATTCATAATAATGGTGTGCGTGGTGTGCGCAGTATTGCAATAGCACAATGGAGTTTGGTAGCTGCGCGTGCAATGTGAGTATATGTTGTCGCATGACAATTTTGTTAATGTTGTGGGCAACGTTTTGGTGTGCAGTGGAGATGTACTAAACTCTGGCATGGTGTAGTGAATTGAGTGAAATTTGCATGGAATATCAGTGCGCAGTACCAAACTACGCGTGGTGGATACCAGCGCGTGGTATAAAAAATCCGCGTAGTGGATATTAATGTGCAACATAAAAGTAGTGCGCACAAGTTAGTGGCGCGATAGAGAAGTGATACACAGTGGTTTTAAAGTGAAAAAAGAAATATTTCCCTTGTGTTGTCCTTGCACATGGTAAATATGGGTTTATAGGTTGAAATTTGTGCACGCAGAGTCATGTGGAAGGTGAATAACAACAAAAAACCAGTGATTTTCTACGACGTTTTATATCATTTGGACGTCATACTTTTGTAGTGCATTTTTGAGGGACTTAAGAGCATTTTTAGCAACTCAAAAACCACAAGACAAAAGTGTATCGAAGGTACTCTCTACAACTCAAATGAAATAACTCGAAGATATCTTTCTAATGGTGTAAACTATTCATCAAACAGAGCTTTTATGAGAAAGTTACAGCACAAACAGTGGAGGGTAAATTTTATGACCCAACTAACTTCAAAGGGCCATAAATTTATTCTCTGGAATTGGATTGAGGTGCAAGAGAAGTAAATGGAAATATATTGAACCATAGAAGACAGTCCCAGAGATGAATTAAATTTTTGGTCATGTGAAAGGTGTTTAATATGGAAAATAAGGTGCCCGTAACATTCCAGACCCGAAACAAAAATTGGCCTAGAACTTCAGTAGGCTGTAACTAGCAGCCTAGAACCCATAATAAGGTGAAACTTGGAAATAATGTCTATAATATGTTTATTCAGAAACCCAATTGAGCTCATACGAAAATTTCAATGGAGTAGGTGCGAAAATGCATAATTACAACACAGAATTGCGCCAAGTGGAAGTGTGAACAAAAAAGTTAATGGGAAAATTTCAAATGACGATAACTTTCTGCTCTAGACTCGGAATTGAGCATGTGAGAAGGCATTGGAAAGGTATTGAAAAGTGGAATCTAAATATCAACCCAGAAAATTTATTTGGGCATTCAAAATTTTAGGAATTCAGAAGAAAGGATTCTGATATATTATTGAACCAAAATGGTTCATATTTTTCATGAAATTGTTGAAACAGTTAGTCTGACAAAGTTTTTTTGGCTGCACATTTTGCAAAGTTAAAAACAACTAGATCAGATCAATATTAGTGAAGATTCAATAGGAATGGAATAGGAACAGGGGACTTATAGTCAGCCAGATGAGAACAGAGGGATGGATGTCCATTTGGACATTGAAGGAACAAACTCCAATGGACATGGAGAAGGAAGAGATGAAAACATGAATATGGCAGAGATCATTAAAAATTTGCAGAAGGATGTCCAAATACATAAAGATGATAATGAAAGGCTTATGAGAGCCAAGGAGAAACATGATGACTTTAACATGAAGTTATTGGAAAGCTTGAACATAATAGAAAAGAAAATGGATAAGGAGAGTGGCTCAAGCAAGTCAGGGAATCACAGGTCTCATGATGAGAAAATAAAAGCAAGAAGTGTTAGTAAGCATCACCACCACTTTGAGAGGAATTACAATAAGAGATCACACAATATCTCAAGTCCATCCCCTGTTAGAAAGAACGAGAGATTTTGGGTGGATGAACAATGAGGAGAAATGAACAAAATCAAACCTCCTACATTTGATGATGAGCAAAAAAAGGATGAAGATGAAAAAACATGGTTGTTGGGCATGAGAAAGTATTTTCAATTGCATAATTATTCTTCTCATGCAGAAGGTAGAATTTACGTCTATAAACTCAAGGGAAAGGCATCCATGTGGTGGCATCAACTTGTGCAAGTGCAACACATTAAAGAGAAAAGTGTTACTTGGAGGGAATTCAAGAAGTATTTAAGAGATACTATGACAAGAAAATGAAAGAGTTCTTTGAACTCAAGCTTGGGAGTATGACCATAGATGAATATGAGAGAAGGTTTCTAGAACTGTTGAAGTATGTCTCTTTCATCAAGAATGAGACAGTCAAAATTCAAAGGTATTTGAGTGGATTGCCATCATTTATCAGTGACAAAATACAGTATGATGACCCAAATACATTGGATGAGACCATAAGGTGAGCTAAATTCCTTTATGAACAACAGAAAGCAAGGCCAACTTTCCAAAAATCTTGGGAAGATAAAAAGAAGTTCAAGATGGATTAGAGGAAGAAGGGATATAAGCCTCCATTCTTCAAAAATAATCCTCAGGTACAACCAAATTCTAGAGAACCCAGAACAATTAAGGAAGGAGGTCAAAGGCCAAGGTAACCACCTATTCAATGTTGGGGTTGTAAAGGACATCACATGTACAGAGATTGTCCTCATAGAGGTGAAAAAGGGAGAACTGTTCACAATGCACAACAAGATGAAACAGTGGAGGACATGGGAATAAATGTACCAAGGATCTATGCATCCCTAGACAACAAGAAATAAGAGTATCAGTCACATATGATTGAGGTGGAAGGTATGATTAACAACCAAACGATTGCTATTTTAATTGATTCGGGAGCTAGTCATAGTTATATAGATCCTAATATGGTGGAAAGTTTGCATTTGCCAAGAAGCAAGCATGGAAAATCTTGGTTGGTGCAGCTGGCTACCGGAGCCAAAAGAAAATTTAATGAGATGGTTGAGTCATGTCTTATAGACATGAATGGACTGAACAACAAGGAAGATTTGACCATCTTACCTTTAGGTTCCTATGACTGTCTAATTGGGATGGATTGGCTAGACCAACATCATGCTCTTCTAGATTGTCATAACAAAGCATTTAATTTCTTGGATGAGGAAGGGAAACTAAGGAAAGTACAAGGAATTCCCAGGGCAGTAACCATCAGAGAAATTTCAGCATTGCAGTTGAAGAAATGTTACAGGAAAGGGTGTCAAATATTTGCAGCACATATGGAAGAGACACCTAGAGATAAGGTGCCAAATTTGGAAGATAATGCAGTCTTGGAAGAATTTGAAGAGTGTTATAGGATAAATCCGTAGGTGCGGACACTAACCGATCTCCCTAGATCCACCTGGATCTAGAACAAATCATGACAGAATAATGTACTTTCCCTAGATCTAACCTATTGAATGAACTAAGAGATACGGGTCATGGGCATACCTTATGAACGCTTTCCTTATGTCTCTGTTGTTCCAAGCTTTTCTCCAATGCTCTTGTGCCGTCCGAATCAGAACAGAACAAATCAATCAAAGCAAAGGCATATTAATATATTCAAGGGCTAGTCTATACATATGATCAAGGAATTATGTAATAAAATGACATCATCTTTATGGGAAAGGGACATATTACTATATTTGAATTAATTGAAAGAGAAACTTACAACCTGAGCCTTGATGTCATAGGTCTCCTTTCGATGGCTCCTAGCTCTGACACACACACTTGCTCATGCATGAAGAAATTCAACCACATGTGATGACCTTCATATTGTCTCTTACTGCTGTAGCATCAGTCCTCCATACAGTCTTGCACTAATTTTCTAATCAATCTCTTGCTAGCTTGCTTAACTTATTCTTATTAACCATTTCCATGAGCAATCTCTTCAATATATAGGAGAATATAGATTAGTTACTTGGATAGGAAATGATCCCAAGATATCTGGAAAACCAGTATTTGCGAACCATTCGAATGCCAACTCACCCTTCTAGAAGATTCCCTTCTAGAAGGTTCGAGAAATTTATCCTTTTCCTCCTTTAAGAACATGTTCGCACCCTATCAATGAGTACAGTGCGAGAAGTTCGCACCCCAGCTTAAGGTAGCCTGTGAGAATCAGGCATTCTCGCAGGTGAATATATAAGTAGCCTGCGAACATCCTTCAAAGTGTGAGTTCTGGAAGAAGACAACTGTAACTTTTCTCAGGAAAGTGTTCTTGGTAAAGAGATTGATTTTCCATCATCATAACATCATCATGACATCATCACAATAACCAAATTTGTGGATAACAGAATTCCCCGCAAAGTCTGAGAGTGGAACCAGTGACAGTCGATGGACTTTGTAAGCTGCATGTGTGTGTCAAGAACCAAAAGCACATCTAATCAGAGACCTGCAAACATCCAAGCGTCAACAGAATATCATGTATATCAATTCCTGAGGTAGGCATTCCCATACTCAGATCATAGACTGATAACAATGAAATCAAAAGTCATGGCCACCAATCATACACTGTGGATCCATGTCATCATAATATAGCATAGCCACCTGAATACACAGTGGATCTATGCGACAAATTTGAAATCAAAACGACATAGCCACGAAACATACATAGTGGATCTATGTGTCACAAATTATACATACTCCATCGCAACCTGGATCACAAGGATAATATCCAGGGTCTTCAATCTCGTCGCCCAAAGTACGAATCTGACCATGTGATTACATGTGTTGAAGTCGAACATGGTAGAAACCACTTGATTACCAGTCATTGATGTATACCGTTAACAAGTGCGAGGGAAATCACCATTAATGTCAATGA
>SNQJ01S0047093.1:8820-22833 GCA_010110895.2 Picea sitchensis | reverse complement strand
AATGTCTAGATGTCTTTTTCAAAACTTTCAATGAACTCTAAAAAGTTGATTTTCAATGTTTTCCCAATGACAAAAACAAAATCTTGAAAGAAAACATGCAGTTCACTTTCCAAGAAGAACTCTGAATAATGAGAAAAGAAAACCAAATTACAAAGACTCAAACGATCAACCCAATCCAATACTTTCAATGAAAGCAAAAACAAAAGCAAACCAAGGAGCTTCTCAATGCAAATGAAAAATTGTCTTTTCGAACCAACAAGCACAAGAGAAACACCAAACACTCAACTCTCAACCAATCCCTGGTTCCCAGCCAGCCAGATACACTCAACTCCAGAAGTCAGAGAGAATGAAAATGCCAACAAGAGCTAAGAAATGAAAGTCAAGCTTCAAAGGCAAGAAAAAACCTAGAAAACCTAGATCAGTTCCAGCAAGCCAACTATAGAAAAAGATATGTGAGTCACTGATTCAGTAAGCCAAAGAGGTGTAAATCAACATATATGAGCAATTGACAGAATCAAAACTTGAATTCAAAAATTTCAAAAAATATGTTCGCAGGCCAGTGTGGAACACAGTGCGAGAAACTAGTGTTCTCGCAGGCCACTTTGATGCAACATGTGAACTGTTCACACTGGAATAGATATGCAGAGTGAAAACTTTCAAGGTTCTCGCAAGCTATCAATGGACACAGTGCGAGAATCCCTAAAACTAATGAAAATTTTGAAAAAGAAAGTAAAATCCAAACTGGCTTATAGACCCAGAAGGTCTCTCAGGGTATCCTGAGGACTCAGAGACTAACAAATCAAAGAAAAAATGCAAACAGAGCAAATGGCCACAGAAAATTCAAAAAACCATAAAGAAAAAGGGATAGGTCCCCAGTGGAGTCACCAATTTTTTTATAGGATAAATCCGTAGGTGTGGACACTAACCGATCTCCCTAGATCCACCTGGATCTAGAACAAATCATGACAGAATAATATACTTTCCCTAGATCTAACCTATTGAATGAACTAAGAGATACGGGTCATGGGCATACCTTATGAACGCTTTCCTTATGTCTCTATTGTTCCAATCTTTGCTCCAATGCTCTTGTGCCGTCCGAATCAGAACAGAACAAACCAATCAAAGCAAAGGCAGATTAATATATTCAAGGGCTAGTCTATACATATGATCAAGGAATTATGTAATAAAATGACATCATCTTTATGGGAAAGGGACATATTATTGTATTTGAATTAATTGAAAGAGAAACTTACAACCTGAGCCTTGATGTCATAGGTCTCCTTTCGATGGCTCCTAGCTCTGACACACACACTTCCTCATGCATGAAGAAATTCAACCACATGTGATGACCTTGATATTGTCTCTTACTGTTGTAGCATCATTCCTCCATACAGTCTTGCACTAATTCTCTAATCAATCTCTTGCTAGCTTGCTTAACTTATTCTTATTAACCATTTCCATGAGCAATCTCTTCAATATATAGGAGAAGATAGATTAGTTACTTGGATAGGAACTGACCCCAAGATATCTGGAAAACCAGTATTTTCCAACCATTCGAATGCCAACTCACCCTTCTAGAAGATTCCCTTCTAGAAGGTTCGAGAACTTTATCCTTTTCCTCCTTTAAGAACATGTTCGCACCCTATCAATGAGTACAGTGTGAGAAGTTCGCATCCCAGCTTAAGGTAGCCTGCGAGAATCGGGCATTCTCGTAGGTGAATATATAAGTAGCCTATGAACATCCTTCAAAGTGTGAGTTCTGGAAGAAGACAACTGTAACTTTTCTCAAGAAAGTGTTCTTGGTAAAGAGATTGATTTTCCATCATCATAACATCATCATGAAATCATCACAATAACCAAATTTGTGGATAACAAAGAGGTTTTCAAGGAGGTACTAGGACTACCCCCAAAGAGAGATATCAAGTTCTCTATGAATTTAATGCCTGGATCAACTCTAGTGTCAAAGACTCCTTACAGAATGAGTACACCAGAGCTGAAGGAGTTGAAAATGAAAGATGAAGAGCGTCTGAAGAAGGGGTATATATTCCCAAGTGTGTCACCTTGGGGTGCCCCATCCTTGTTCATGAAGAAGAAATATGGAACCTTAAGATTGTGCATTGATTTCAAACAATTGAATAAAGTGACTATTAAGACCAAGTATCCTCTGCCAAGGATTGATAATCTTTTTGATCAATTGAAGGATGCAAAGATATTTTCAAAGATATATCTCAGGTCAAGATACCATCAGGTAAGGATTAAGGAGGAAGATATCAACAAGACTGCCTTTAGGAAAATGTATGGTCATTATGAGTTCACAGTGGTGCCATTTGGGTTGTCAAATGCACCAGTTGTTTTCATGTTCTTAATGAATGGTGTTTTTCGAGAATATTTAGACAAGTTTTTCATTGTCTTTTTGGATGACATCCTTATATACTCTAAGTCAAAAAAAGAGCATGAGCATTATTTGAGAATGGTGTTGTAAGTATTAAGAGAGCATCATTTGTATTCCAAGTTGAGCAAGTGCTCATTTTATCAAAAGAAAATTCATTATTTGGGGCACATCATTTCAAAGGATGGGATAGTAGTGGACCCTGAGAAGATAGAAGCCATTATAGAATGGTCAGTGCCAAAGAATGTGACAGAGGTCAGATCATTCATGGGACTTCCAGGCTACTACAAGAGATTTATTGAAGGATTCTCAAAGATTGCACACCCAATCACTTCCTTGCAAACAAAGGGTGTGAAGTTTCAATGGACATGGGATTGTGAAAATAGTTTCCAACCGTTGAAAAAGTTACTAACAAGTGCTCCAATACTAAGGATTGCATACCCAAATGAAGACTTCATTGTATGCATAGATGCATGTAAAGAGGGACTTGGTGGAGTCCTCAATCAAAATGGGTTTGTTATATGTTATGAATCAAGAAAGTTGAAGGAGCATGAAGGAAACTATGCCACTCATGATTTGGAGTTGGAATCCATAATACATGAATTGAGGAAATGGAGACACTACCTTATGGGAAAAAGGTTTGAGCTCAGGACAGACCACAATGGTTTGAAATATTTATTTGATCAACCAACTCTAAATGCTAGGCAAAGAAGATGGTTGGAATTTTTAAGTGAATATGACTTTGATATAAATCATATCAAGGGGAAAGAGAACAAAGTGGTTGATGCACTCAGCAGAAGAGTGAATGAAATGCATGCTGCGACCATTAGCATGTACCAATCAGATTTGAAAGACAAAATTACAGAGGCTGCCAAATTAGATTTGCATTACAAGGAACTAGTGACAAAATTACAACAAGGTATTTTGCAGAAGAAAATTGAGGAATTGTTATCGGACTAATCGGTAGGTGCAGACACTAACAGATCTCCCTAGATCCACCTAGATCTAGAACAAAACAGGACAGTACATGATTCTTTCCCTAAGTTATGACCATTGAATTAGACAGTAGGGAGGAACAAGTAACATACCTTTGTATTTCTTCCTTGGGTATCTGTTTCTCCCGCTTCGCTCCGATGCTCTCGTGAGGTCAATATGAAGACAACACAAACCAACCAAAGTGAAGATAGAAAAATATATTCAATCTTCAACTTATGTGTATGATCAAGGAATTACACAATAAAGTAAGAATGACTTTATGGGAAAAGGACATGCCACTGTATCATATTAATCGAAATTAGAAGATACAACCTAATTGCCTTGATGTCGCAAGCTTCCTTTCGGTGGCTCTTGGATTCCACACACACACACTTGCTCGATCCTTGTATGAAGAAGATCCAAATCCTCTTGATAGACTTGCTATAGTCTCCAAGCTCCTGTTCAAGCTAGGTCCTTCACACAATTCTTTCACCAATTCTCCAATGAATCTTGCTTAACCTTTTCCATGAGAATTCCATCAATATATAGGAGAGGATGAGATGGTTACTTGAATAAGAATGATCCCACAATATCAGGGAAACCAATAAAAGGATAACCATTTGAATGCCAACACATTCTTCTAGAAGATTCCCTTCTAGAACCATCGAGACTTCATCTTTTTCCAAGCTTGAGAGCAAGTTCGCACCCTAGCTATGTAGCACAGTGAAAGTCACCAATTTTGTTATCGGACTAATCAGTAGGTGCAGACAATAACAGAACTCCCTAGATCCACCTAGATCTAGAACAAAATAGGACAGGACATGACTCTTTCCCTAAGTTATGACCATTGAATTAGCCAGTAGGGAGGAACAAGTAACATACCTTTTTATCGCTTCCTAGGGTCTATGTTGCTCCCGCTTTGCTCCAGTTCTCTCGTGAGGTCAAGACGAAGACAACACAAACCAACCAAAGTGAAGATAGAAAAATATATTCAATTGTCAACTTATGTGTATGATCAAGGAATTACACAATAAAGTAAGAATGACTTTATGGGAAAAAAACATGCCACTGTATCATATTAATTGAAAGTAGAAGATACAACCTGATTGCCTTTGATGTCACAAGCTTACTTTTGGTGGCTCTTGGCTTCCACACACACACACTTTCTCGATCCTTGTATGAAGAAGATCCAATTCCTCTTGATAGACTTGCTATAGTCTCCAAGCTCCTGTTCAAGCTAGGTCCTTCACACAATTCTTTCACCAATTCTCCAATGAATCTTGCTTAACATTTTCCATGAGAATTCCATCAATATATAGGAGAGGATGAGATGGTCACTTGGATAAGAATGATCCCACAATATCAGGGAAACCAGTAAAAAGATAACCATTCGAATGCCAACCCATTCTTCTAGAAGATTCGCTTCTAGAACCATCGAGACTTCATCTTTTTCCAAGCTTGAGAGAAAGTTCGCACCCTAGCTATGTAGCACAGTGCGAGAAGTTCGCACCCTAGCTGAAGGCAGCCTACAAGAATGGGTAATTCTCTCACCCTAGGATATGGGCAACCTGCGAGCTCTCTTCAAAAGTATGTTTTCTAAGAAGAGATGAATGTCACTTTTCTCAGGACAAAGTTCTTATGAGGAGCCTGAGTACACCATCATCAATACACCATCAATATTGACCAAAATCATGGGTAATAGAATGCCCCCCAAAGTATGAGGCTGGAATCAGTCACAGCCGAAATACTTTGTAAACTGCATGTGTGTGTTGAAAACCAGGAGCACACCTAATCGAAAACCTGAGAACAACCAAGCATCTGCAGAATATCATATATATTAATTCTGAGGTAGGAATTCCCATACTCAGATCACAGACGGATGATATTATAGACATAGGTCATGGCCACCAATCATACACTGTGGATCTATGGCATCAAAATATAGCATAGCCACCAGGAATACACTATGGATCTATGAAAGAAAATTCAAATTGAGACGACATAGCCACGAGACATACAAAGTGGATCTATGTGTCGCAAATTATACATATTCCATCGCAACCTGGACAAAGAGATGATATCCAGGGTCTTCAATCTCATTGCCCAAAAGTACAAATCTAACCATGTGATTACATGTGTTGAATTTGAACATGGTAGAAACCACTTGATTACCGGTCATTGATGAAACCGTTAATAAGTGTGAGGGGAATCACCATTAATGTCAATGACTCCCAAGCTACTCTAGTACAATCCTTCGAATGTGAATGAATGAGTTGAGGTCAAACATCCGATGGAATCTTTCGATCAGGGTTCAATGATGTAAACCCACTATCAAAATAGAGGAAACCTGCCATGGAGGCATGCAAGTTCCAAGGTACCAAAGAATTTCTAAGTCTTGTTTCCGGATAATGAGCTGAAGTTGACGGAACAAAACTTGTCACAAGAGGGCCTTGATGTATCCCCCATCAATGACATGAAATGAGTAACATATTTTGAAGGTGGGACAGAGTATGATGTAAGTTGGACTGGACACAAGGAAGGCTGACACAGAGAGAATGGACAACTGCAGATGGTCGACTCAATAGAGGTTTTAGATGAACTTCTCTTGAACATATGAACGACACGACCAATGATTTGGCAACATTGACTCAGAGATGACACAGGGTATGACCTTGTAGCAAATCGAATGAGAGACAAATGGATTTCCCAAACCGACTTCAAATAATGAATAGGGGGTGTCATGTTCAAGAGTGACACTTATTGCCAATTAATGTGAATATGAGAACACATCCCTTTCCCAAATTTCCCCCCACCATTTCTGGCGAGTACCTCTTTATTTTTATGCAAGCTTGAGGAGGATAACATATGCTTGTTGATATAATCTCATCCTTCAGATGAGTCCTTCGAAGTATTTTTAACGAACCCTAGGAAGGAGTGGTTCGGTCCCATTACGGGTCTGTCGATGTTTGTTTAACGATTCCAAAGATAGAAAACTCAAAGGTTTTTCATGATTATAGAGTCTGGAAAAACACTTAAAAGAGAACTCTCTCAGTTCCTTTTTCGTAAAATAGTCTGGTGAGACCGGAAAAGAGATAAATTATTGCCCAACAGATGCTTTCTTCAAATACTTTATCGAGCGTGAAAATAGCAAGGTCGCTCAACTATCTTTTCATGTTTAGAGAGTCTAAAAAGAGCTTAAAGAGGACTCCAAGGTTCCTTTTTCATATATCCTTGTTGAGCCCGAAAAAGTGATAAAAGTGTGCTCGATTGTGTTCTCGTTTATTTTCGAGAATGAGAACGGACAAAGACCAAGCTCGAGGTTTTGTACAAAAACCATAAAAAATAATCAAAACATGTGATAAAGAAGAAAAATATATCTGCATCCCTATGCATGAACATCAAAGTCGTTACGCCTACAAAAGTTGTACTCAAAAGGGCATTAGGCATTAGGTTTCAATAAATAAACAATTATAAAATCCAATAAAATGGTAAAAGTAAATATAAAGGGGTAAAAACTCTTTTTACCATATCATTTTAACTTTACCAATATTTGAGCCCCAAAACCCCCCTTTTACCCTTGAAATTCGGCATCAGATTGTGGGAGTTACGAACATCCATTCAACAAACCATCAGCGACAGTGAGGTAGGCTCTTTGTCCGCTACCTTTTCATGGTTTAATTTTTCATTTTCATAGGAAAAAAATAACGTTTTGAGTTTGTTTTGGGGGTTACTATTGTGCTCAGCCATTCTCACAGGTGAGCCACACGGGACCTGCGAGAATGGGCCATTCTCACAGGTGAGCCACACGGGACCTGCGAGAATGGGCCATTCTCACAGGTGAGCCCAAAGGCGCCTGCGAGAACCTCTCACTGTGCCTAAAGGGCACCTGCGAGAACTTCAAAGTGTAATTTTTTTTTAAAATTTTGCTCAATGAAAAGATACCAAATGTTGAATAGAGTTATTAATCTTCTTCTTGTGCTTCTTATGCAGGTATTTGGCCATCACCATGGTTCTGGAATGGCGTGAAAGGGAGAAAGAAGAAGATAATTCCATTGCTGGAAATCATCTTCCCACCATTGAAGCTTTGCGAAACTGTGGTCTTATGAAGTTCTTTCGTATCACGGGCATGAGGGCCCAAGTCAGGTTATTGGAGTCTCTTGTGCATATGTTGGATCCAGATCAACAAGTATTCCATGTAGGGGTCCACTTATTGTCCTTGGATATTGAGGACATTTACTTCTTGAAAGGACTATCATGACATGGTTACCACGTGAACTTGACTGGTAGCAGAGGTGGTGGGCTACCTATGAGTGAGTACTACCATTTGCACTGTGTTCCAGAGGCAGAGAGGAGCAAAGGGAAAGTATCTATTTTGGGAGTGCGTGATTTGACCCTCTGCACTATTTTGTTCACCATTGATCATATGGATGGGAGCTATGCTCCTCACATGGCTCTCCAGATCTACTTTCAGTATGCCATAGAGTGTACTGAGCCTCGGGTTTTTAACTGGGCAGATGCAGTGCTTCGTAGCATGAAGAGGCAGTTGACCAAATGCAGGCGAGGTAACCTGAAGAAATTCAGGTATGGGTATTTTTTGGTGTCCTTCTTCCTTGAGAGGGTTCCCTTGCTGAGGCTGCGAGTTGAGTGGGATTTACCAGCCCCAACAAATCCAAGAATGCTGAGATGGTGTCAGCTCATGGCCCAACATGTAGCTGTACCAATTATCAAATATGATGATACCTTCTTCGACTGGTTGCGACCACAGATGCTGATGGTCGATGATTATGCTTATGCCAGGTTGGATTTTCGAGGAGATCCGGACTTGGCCCTGCTCGAGGGTGCTCAGTGGGGGGAACTTGGTAAGAAGTACACATTTTTCTTTTTAAATATTTTTGTGAATTTTATCATATGCAAATGTTTTTTAATGTTTGTCCAAGGTCTAAATAAAAAATTCATTTTTGATGACACAGATGTGGGACCTTACTGACCTCCTGGTACTTCTCCTATTTAGCGACGAGGAGAGGTAGCGCCAATGCCACTATGGGACGCCGAGGATTATGAAGCGGTGGAACAAAACCTAGAGGGTTTGACAGCAGATATTCCAGACATGCCTCTTGGAGAGGTTCCACGACGTTATCAGCATCATATAGTAGGAGTGTCAAAGTCCATTGGTCGACTGCTTTGTAGGGTTTCCCGGGCAGTCATGTGTTACCATGAACGTCATCCATGACGTCACTTTGTGGAAGATATAAGCTTCATATTTTGAAATTTTAGTCCTCAGACTGAACTTTTTTGTAAAAACTCTTTTGATCGTTATATATACATACGGATTTTATCGGCTTATATTGTGTAGTGTGAAAAATTATGTGATTGATTTATAAATTATCCAAATGTCTGTCTAATACATAATTAGCCAATGCATTAGTTAATGTATTTAGACATCTAGGAATATGTTGATATTCAATATAATCAAAATAACGTTCCAAGAGGAAAATTCACAAATACACCCATAACAAAGTAGGACTTCGGATAGTATAGACATTACTTAACTGTAGTACTACTAGCTGCGAAACGAGTCGCACAACCAAATGACAGATTCCGAGCAATATAGAATCAATCAACAATTCGATAATGGCACTATACTCTGAAATATTGTTGGTCACACGGTCGAGACACACACCTCGTAAGGAGACAAGTTCATTTGTAGGGGCGTAAATTTCCCATGCAGTGGAAGCAAGGTTCTGAGTACTACGGCTAGCGTCATCAGTGAAGCCAATGTAGGGTAGCGAAGGCTCCGACATCTGGAAATCAAACACAACGTCACATTAGGGTAGAGACCAGATAACGACAAAAGAAGGCTATAGTAACACACAAGAAGTACGATACAATAAAAATACAGGTACTCATGCACATGTGACCTTATGCATAGTACTTCTTCAAGTACAACCCATTTCTGGGTTCACTCAAAGGGATACCATCGTAATATACTAACTCATAAGCCCCTTTTTCCAAAACTCCTCTAATGATGTAAGGACCTGTTGGCAGCCAATCCACATTTTTCCACTATCTTATAAGATGCCTACACCAATGTTTTGCAAACATCAATTTTTCATCGCAATTTTCACATAAATGACACTTTTATTTTTGTGACATTTGCACATTTACTTTCATTTTGTTTTCATGACTGTAAGCGTGAAAACTTAGTCTTTCGAAGTCGCATTAAAATCATTATTTGAACTACCATTATACTTCTTGTCAATATGCCCATTGCGCTTACATTTCACTCAACATTATGCAGCTGGCAAAACTTTTTGGACATTCTTGGATTGATTGTGTGACTTGGTTTCATTGAGTTTGTAATGCATTGACATTTGGATTTGCATGTTATTTGACCTACTTGACCATTAGTTTCATGAAAATACAGAGGTGTTAAATCCTTCATATATATATTTTAATATGATACCTATGTTCGTGTTTTCCTAACTATTGGCATGTTGATTATACAAAGACCCATTGGCACATTGGTTAAACTATTGATATGAGCTGATACATTGGCGCATGGTTAAACATTTGGTATTGGTTTCAAATTGAATGTTGATGGTTTAAAAATTTGGCATAACGTTGATTGCGCGCATTGGTTTATACACTTACTATTGGTTTCATTGGTCGGCCAAGTGACATGATTATTGAACTATACTATAATGGGTAGAACAGCTATAAGTCGGCGGTTTTACTTTGGCAATAACTATTATGCATGGCAGAGATAAGATCCACCACCTTCGCACGATGACATTAATGTTTATCCCTTATCCCTGTTTTACCTCTATTCGCTCGGGTAACCCTTCGTGCACTCTACTCCTGTGTATGCTATGACCCAAACCATGGCTCGTTCACCATGTGCTTGGCTCCATGGAACCAGTGGTGCGAATCGAGCCGAACGGTAGCCAAGCCTTGCTACTATTTGACAATGCCCGGAAAAACTTGGAGGATAACGGTTGGCTCACTTTCGTGCAGAGGTTTGAGGGTTTTAACTTATTTGTGGCACAATAGTTCGCTCTGACTTTTTATGGCTGTAGAGCCAAGGTGGGTGACATCCAGTTGGAAGTCGATGAGAAGTTTATTAGTTTTTCTACAGGGTTACCTGCCACGGGCCAGCGTTGGTTCAAAAATTCGAAAGTGGAAGAGGTGCCATGGTCGCTATTGTTTGTCTGGCGAAAAGTCACATCTTGTGACAGAGGTATGCCCATCTCTGCGCTCAAACCTCGATGGCATGATATTTTCATAATAGTCAAACAGTTCATGACCTGTGAAGGTCAATATGGACTTGTTTTTCTCTACCACCTACGTTTGTTAATGAATTTTATGGGATACCTGTTGAATATGCCCTTTTACTTCCATCGTAGCCTATATAAAATGTCGAAAAGGTTTAAAAGGGAGAAGGCTGATAGTAGCCTATTCCACCATGGACTTATTAAACTTATTATTGTTTATCACTTAAGTCTCCATGGTGATAGATGGCGATATTTCATCGCTCGAAATGGTTTTGATGACACAGACCCTGTCCAGGTTGACAAGCCTGTGGTGAATGAAACCAAGGTCGGGCCACCCGTGCCCTTCCATGTCTTGTTGCCTCATCCTAAACCTTCGGTCGACCCTGATATTGACTTACCAGATGCTATAACTGAGAAGGTTGAGACTATTATAAATCCTGTAAGCAAAAAGCGCAAGGCAAACCCTACTATTATTGCTAAGAGTAAAAAGAACGCTCGGCTTATTTCGAGGATGGCTAGAAATAAACCTAAACCCTTTGTTGAGAAGAAACCCTTTGTCCTTAGTGAGGATTCAGACTCTGACATAGAACGTTTCCTAGCCAGTGAGTACCCTTACTCACAGGGTCTGAGCTCCGAGCCACCTTATGATTTCGTGTCGAATCTTCCCCCTTGCCTAAAGAATAATCCTAGCTACCCTGGGATCAAATTGCCTAACGAAAACCTCAGCAATGTAACCAAACCCTCACCTGATCTTTCGAAACCCGGACAGTCGTCCTGTGACCAATGTGATTTATGGTTGGAACGATACTATATAGACGTTCTTGTGCTTCAATCGAAAATCCAATCTCTGGAAGGTCAAGTTGCAGTGTTGACCAGCCAAAGAAACAAACTTCAAACAACTGATAGGAAGCAAAGGACCACTGGTTCCATCATATTTAAAAACGTTGAATCAGCTACAATAGTTGTCAACTCCAAAATGTCATGATCAAGCCGTCTGCTCGCCATATAGGTATGAATTTTGATATTGTTTTCGTTTTGTAAATTCCTCTGATAAATACAATGTTTTGAATTTTGTTTTCGAATAGTCCTGTGTATCTTTCAAAATGACTCTGTCATAATGTGTTCATCCTGTACAGTGTTTTCACTTGTTGAAAATAAATGAAATTTATTTTTTTGGTTACATGATTTACCCAACTTAGTCACTGATAGATTTTATCAGATTTGATTGATTTTCGATTGGATTTGATTTGTTCGATTGAGTTAAAATTGATGGTTTGTTGTCAAGTGAAGTTGTTTGTATCCAATTTGAACAGAATGTTTTTCATACTAGATTTAGAATACAATCATGTCTTGTTTTGATTTCGTTATGGTTAGATTGTATGCTATGATTTTGGAACGACTTCTTGAGTTTGAATTGACGTGACCTTATAAGTCGGGAATACAACTCTGATCGTTTCTAATTTGGAAAAACGACTCTATTTTTATGGAAACAATACTCTTATTAGAAGCCTGTGCAAACGATATTCACGCCCGAATCATGGAAGGTTTTTGATTAGCTATGACTATGTTAAATCCTCGCTGTTTGATTCGCTTGATTGGATTGTTGTGTATTTTCAGTTAGTTCGATCATTTTCATGAGTTGGATTCGCATCATAAAAGATGCTCTGTTTGAATTTAATTTGCAAAACAAATTGATTGACTTTGTTATCTCTATCAAATTCAGTTATAATTCGTTTAAAAGAAATGATTTTGATCAAGGTAAATCGACCTTGTCTGCCCATTTGGCTAAAACAAACGATCGGATAATTCTTATGAACCCTGTTACCAACTGATTGATCTCATTACGATTTCGTTTGTGGACAGTTACGTGCCAGTGTTGGTTTAGTTCTCTTATGGCATAAATCGTTTGTTATATCAGTACAATTATGATCTCGTTTGGATTCGATCGTGTCTCCTATTTATGAGGCAGCATAACAATTGCTTGCGATTTGTTTTAATTATATCGATTTCAAATTAATATGAAACGATTTCACAAATGTCTGATTATGATTCTGTTCACCCGACTTTGTGGTAACAAACAAAACAGAGTACACGTATCTCTATAGTCATTTGATCGATCTTGATCCTGTTTGATTGCGAATTCTATAAAAATTTTAGTTTGAATGATTCGTTTTCAAATAGCTATTGGATGTGAGTTAAATTTAATTCTTTGAAAGATTTGAGTTGATTTTAATGTTGATTTTGTGTCTTATTTAGACCAGCTACAGAATCGCAAGATTCTGTATCTAGTCTACAGAGTTAGATTTTTATCATTTTATTAATAAAGGATCCTTCTAACTTGTCCATTTTTTACCCTTTTCAGGTACATCCGAATTGCATTGGACATATTGGACAGTCTAGGGCATATTTGTGTGTTTTAGTTTTTAGGCTCCTAGTTTAGTTGAACTTCGGATATCTTCCCAGATTTTATGTAAACAATTTTGATAACTTCCACAGGGATGTTTTACCCCGTGGAAGGCCTTTAAATACTTATTATTTTTGTAATAAGGGTCATCCTCACTTGTGGGAGAACTAGGCTATGGATTTCTAATACAAACTGAGACAGAAGTTGATGTTCTGCTATAGCTTTTACTTTCATAATATCAATCTTTTGTTTCAAGTTTATGCATGTCATTAGCAATTGATTATAGACTACTTTAGCTATCATAGTCTTTTACAAAATCATGTGATTTAATTAATATGATTCATGTCTGATTTCTTTCAATACTTAAAAATACAACAATTACTCTATTCAGTTAATGAATGACAGATTTCTCTTCTTCATCAATTGAATTATTTTGTATAAGTCTTTGCATACGGGTTTATCTAACTATGGAGATTTATAAATCATATGATTGTTGTGATTTTTATGCCTTGTTTGTCCTATAATCAAACTTGAAGAGCACTACAGCTATCGTTTATGAGAATCTCCTGGATAATTCGGTGCGGGTTTCCTCCCTCCGATCAGCTAAGACAACCATCGTATACAGGACAAATCTAGAGCGTTTCTCCAGGTCAGTTTTGATTTATTTTCGTTAATTTCTTTAGTATACTATTAGTATTTTAGTTAGATATATTTGTAGTTTAGATGTGTAGTTAGAATTAGTATATTAGTGGTTTAGTTTAGTTAGTTTTTTTTGTTTTATTTCTGTTCATAAAATTATAAAATCAACAAAAACATCTTTCTCTATCTTAGGGCAGAATATAAGTGAGTTTTCCAGGTTTTATTTAAATATGTAAATTGTAGATATTGTTCATTTTGTGAATAAGGTTTATTTATGTTAGTAGTTAGATAGTTAATTAGTTAGAGTTAGTATAGTAGTAGTTAGTAGATTGTAT
>SNQJ01S0047092.1:9170-41050 GCA_010110895.2 Picea sitchensis | reverse complement strand
ACCACAAAGCTCAAACAGAAAAATGCTAAAGCTACTGTTGTGATTATATCCTAAAGGTTTCATGAAGATTGCTACAATCATAATTTTGATGTTTTCCAGGAAATATGGCAGTGTCTACTCGTTTTTGGCCTATGAAATGCAAATACCTCTAACTCTATGACTAGATCAAACTAATCCATGTTTTGTAGAATCAAATGTAATGCTGGCAAGATCATACAATATCAAGTTGTTGAGCAATGATTTATTTTTGGACTGTAAAATCTCTTTTTGATCTAACTTCCCTAGTAGATAGATACTATTCGGATCTAGTCATTAAAAGTACACTAGATGATAGGATCTAGAGGTTTTATGGATAGTTTAAATAGGCAGAGGAAAGACTGTGTTGAGGTCGAAAAATTGGAGATCCAAAGGACTTATTCTGAAAACTCCTTGTAAGGCATTATTATTCTATTTGACACTTAATAGAAAAGGCATATGGATGGTTAGACATTATTTTCTACTCTGTTTTATTTCTTCATGCTTGAATTCATTATTCAGATTGCAATGCTTTTGTTTCTTGATTGTTAATTAATACAATGGAAAATTTACTGTGGAAATTATTTTCAAGTTTTGATATCAAGATGATAGTCTTATTTCTTTATGATATTCCGAGACAAAGATTTATGTGAAGTTGACAAATTGGAAGCTTCCTCCTCTCTTTTATTATTGGTCTAATTCATCTATGTGACTATCTTTTAACCAGTCAATGGGATATGCTATGTTCTGATTGTGATTTTCATGTTATGCTATACTCTTGAGCCAGTTTTCAACCACCTTGCCCCAGAAACCAAATCATTAAAACCTTTAAAACACTTTGCAATAAATTGATGATGCCCTATCTTGCACCCTCTCACAGTCAGTGCAAATTTAGGGACTAACACCTTCCATGCCACATCATGGACAAGATGTTTGTTACAAAAATAGCAAGGAAATACAACCACTAGTTGCATTTTTTCCATGGAAAGAAAAAAAAAAAAATCATTCCTCTACCCTGTAAAGTCGGGGACTTCGTGTGCAGAAACGTCAACAAGATTGATGAATTTGCAGGTCATTTCAAGAACTTGAAACTAACATATGTTGAAAGGCTAAAAGGGTTCGACCCTAATGGGATTTTTTGAGAACATTTACTAGAAATTGGCTTTAGCATCTCTTTTATCCATAGATGCTTGACCGAAGATAGAGACAATGACGACAACACTCCTTCTTCTGGCGATTGCAACATAGAGACATTGCAAATCACGAATGAATTGTACAGACAACAAGGAAAAGTATTTGGTGAGAAGAGTTTCCAGTCCCCCACCAACACTCCCAAGAGCATGACATCACAGATCATTGCTTGAATCGCCCACCCCAGTAAGAGAGAAACCCAGACATATTCAAACGGAGGAGGAGATAAGAACCCTCCTCGCACAAAAATTGATAGTTCTCACAAAGTTCCCCTGATGAAGAAGAGAAAAAACATTGTAGGGTAGGCGGACGAACCCGAAATTGAAAGTGAACAGATGCAATTTGAAATTCAAACTGAGCACATGCACCATAGTTCTGCAATGGAAATAGCCGAGACCGACATTTTTGACAAAGATGAATCCTTTGTATTCCAGAGCATTGTTTTTGATAGCCAATATAAAAATATGGTCATTGAAAAGAGAGATGTAACAAATAAGAAAGGAAAATCTTGTATAGAGATTAACTTCAGGAAAATGCGGTCGTCCCAAATCTCCATATTTCACCATGTAACCGGTGATGCTCTTGATGATTCCATTGGAGGAATTGAAGCGGAGAATGCCAGACTGAAAGACCGTGTCAAGGAATTTGAGGAGGCTTTCATTGCTACCCCAGAGTTTGTTAGTCCTTTAGAAAAAACCGTGCCTGCTACCCATGTAGCCAAGTTAAAATTATCCTCCATCCTCCTCGCATCGTGTAGAGCCCTTGTAGAGAATAACATCAAGAAATGAATGCAGCTAGTTACTGAAGCCTGGGAAACATCACAAAATATAGCTTCCTTTCGAAAGAGGGAAAATGATTTGCACGAACATTTGCAGATGAATTTAAAAAATGATCAACATTTCTATGAACATATATTGACCCCTTTTTCCAACCATGCCATCAACAACTCAAATCTGAATAGAAGACAAGAGGATCTCCCCTCCCCAAAGCAGATCAAAAAATTAAAATCATGCTGGAAAAAGAAAGTTAAGAACATGCAGGTCATTGTCAAATCATGTGAACAAGCCATATCATAAAAAGAAGAATTATTCAGAAACCTGACCCAAATAGACTTAGCCAGAAGTACCAACAAGGTTCAAGACCCAAAATTAGTCCTCAAATCCTTGTCGATGACCAAAGAAGCCTTCGATGAACAAATTGAAATTTTAAAAGGGTTGTCTTTAGAAAAAATTTACGGCATCCTTGAATATCATTTAGATGAGCTCGAGAACTGGATACTGGACTATGCAGCACACAATGAAGAAATTGAATAGGCTCTGCATAGTATTTCTATGGATCTAAGGAAATTAGAAAATGACTTTTCGACATAGAAATCTGAGATGAAATCAAAGTGGCCTCCATGAGAAGCTACATTGAAGAATGGTTCCAATGGAGAATGGACAACCTCATCGAGGAAGGGAAACAATCGGTTGGCATGATTCCAGTGACCATTGACGACAACATAAAAAACACATCGGCTTCATAGTAAGTCTATATTGATGTCATGTTTTCTTTATTATTCTACCTCTTTAAATAGAACTCTCTAAACAAAGGCCCATAACTTCCAATTTCTTCTTTTCAGGTCTTCCTCTCTACTGTCGCGCACTTCTTATTTCTAGAGTCTTAATTCTTGTACTTATTTATTTTTATGGTCCGCAGGAGCCCCAATCCTAGTCTATATGACAAACACATTTAAATTTCCAGAAATATGTAACAGATTTTATTAATTTTTGATAAATTTCAAAGAAAACTATGTTGGATGTCAGGAAAATGTGTTTATTATATTTGAATGTTTAATGTGTGTCCAGAAATATGTAATAGACATTATTAATTTTTGATAAATTTCAAAGAAAACTAGTGTGTTTATTATATTTGAATGTTTAATGTGTGTCCAGAAATATGGAACAGATTCCATAAATATGTAACAGACATTATTAATTTTTGATAAATTTCAAAGAAAACTATGTTGCATGTTAGGAAATTGTGTTTATTATATTTGAATGTTTATTAATATTTGATAAATTTCAAAGAAAACTAATTCGGAAATGATATTTGAATCTAGTGGCCAAAATCATCCTCTGCATGGATACCACATGCACTTCGATGTGCATTTATTCCCATTCCAACCTGGCAGGGACTACGCTACCATGCAACACTTGTTTTTTTTAGGATTTGTCTTAATGTAGACTTCTTGGGCAACATAATACTTGTGGTTGTAATATGATCAAGATATACTAACAAGAAATAAGTAATAATTTATTCCATAACACTTTTATTATTTTTCTAGATCATGGCTAAGTGATTTATCACAACTATATTAATTAAAATTCCAAATTTCTTATAATATATTTATTGCATTTACGAAAATTTTAGTTAATAAATGTACTTCACAATAAAAACTTTTTAGCTATAAAATTCTCTTTTTTCAAAATTTATAATGAAACCTTAGCTTATATACATTTTGAAACCAAGAAAAATTGATAGACTTGCATATATGTATTGTAAACATAAATCGTGATTCCATGATGTTAATATTAATAATTCCAATTATAAGTAATTATATACAACATTTTGTTTTTCAAAATATTCTAAGTTACAATGCAATATACACATGTATATTACATAACATAATTTCATAAATTATAACTACATGCAAATGACCAGTGTTGAATGTGGTGATAGGATTCTTCTCAGTTTTCCATATTTGCGAAGATGGTATTAAATATGGTTCTTGGAATCCAATCTCAAGTTTAAACCACTCCAGTGCATAATCGCAAATTCGTTCGCTATATTGATTTGGTGCAAACTTTGTAAAGACCATGTAATTATGGATGTCATAATCCACTAGTTGCACCTATCAACATAGCCTTTGAGGTGTTCTTCCTTTGGCACATACACCATTAGGTTTATCCTTCCATATAGGTAAACAAGATGTGGCATGTTTAAAATGGGAGACTTTTTTCCTTTGGATTTCCTCTAAAACTTGTTGTAAGTAGTTCCTTATCTTAATCATGAATCAATGTGTGGTATATTTTTCCCAATATTGTAAAATGATGCAGGAGTATCACTCCTACTCAGCAACGCATCAGTAGCCAGTGTAGCAATGCAGATGGAGGGAGCATATCACGAGGAGAGAGAGAAGCGCCAGTGTTCTCATTTTAGATTTAAATCCCAAATGTAATTTAGTTAATTTTGTAAAGGCTCGAGGAGGGTAGAGCCATTGTATTTGTACAAGATGTATGTAAGTTGACTTTAATGGCTGACAGGAAAATGATCTTAGATCTGATTCGGATGAGTTATAAATTAATTGTAATTTAATGTAGTAGGTGGAGGAAGGCTCAAGAAGCCCCTCTTTTGTAAAAATATCAAGGTGTTAAAATCATAATACATGAGAAGAGCATGAAAAAAAGAGAATAACTCTCAAGAGAGGATAATTCTAGAGAGGAGAGAAAAACTGAGACTTTGTTGCAATCTAGTCTTGTAACCATTGTAAACTCTTGTAAAAAGAATTTAGATTTAATAGAAAAAGAGGATATCCCTACATATGAATCTCTATGTGTGTTCTCTATGAATGAGTGTTTGTTTTCTGAATGTTTATTGTGCATGTTTGTGAATTCCATGAGTGTATAAATGTTCCCTTTGTAGGAATAGATAGAATTCTCTGTCTGTCTGAATTTTTTAGTGTTATGGGCTCTCAAGGAAGTGCAAGGAGTTCACATCAAAATTGGTGAGAACTCTGAGAAGCCAATGCAAGGAGTGCACAAAAATCTATCAGGAGTTATGTGAGGAGCATGCCAGGTGAGCACACCAAAACCAGTCATAAGCTCATAATGGATAGTGCAAGGAGTGCATAGAGAAAGCACAAGAAATGCACCTAAATTCAGAGCAGTGTAAAATCTCAAGGAAGAGTAAGCGCAAGGAGTGTGCAGGTAAGTCTATAAATTCCAAGACTTAGGATCGTGAGTGAAAGGAATGCATGAAGCCAAAACTTTGTCAAATTGTTGGTAAATCTCAGTAGGAATAGCACAGAGTTCCAGGAGAGTGCTAAAAGAACACTTTGACTATGTTCGTAAGCTCAGGTGGAAGAACGGGCTTTCCAAGAGGGCACAAGAAGTCATTTGGAAGAACAAAGGGTTGATCCCTTTTGAAGTTCGACGAGCCATAAGATCGGGAGAGAAGTGCAAGGAGTGCACTAGAGAACTTATTTTAAGTTCCAAGCTCAGGAGGGAGAAGCGCAAGGGGTGCACCCACACTTCGATTGAATTGTTGAACAGAACACAAGTATAGGTAAGGATTTGACCCTACAAAGGAGAGCTCAAAGGTCAAGACTTTGAAATCTTGAGAAAATCCTTTGTTGAAGGGAAGCGAAGCTACAGAGGAGAAGAAACCACAATAATCATTGGATTAGTTGTGGAAACAAATCTGGGTCATTGGATCAAACCCAAACAAGAGGAGAAGTGCATAGCAAAGGAGATCAAATACCATCTGTCGGATCTGAGTGTAGGAGAACGAGAATCGTCGATCAAGGTTCTCGAGCCGCAAGTCTTGGACAAAGCAGAGTGGATCTCAATCGTAGATAACATCATGTAGCGTGATTCGTAGATCTCACGAATTCAGAGGTTTGAAACTTCGGGATATATTGGTCATTGTGTTTCTAGGAGGAGAAAACCCCAAAGCCCGGAGTCCCGAATTAATCCCAACCATAGATTGGAAGTGAAGCGAGGTCATTGATTGGTAAGCCCTTCATAACTTTGGCTATCTGGGATATTTTATAGGTAGTCATTGAAAATTGGTTGAAGTCCCGAAGTCCCGAAGTCCGGAGTAAATCCTAACTGTTCGTTTTCAGTTACACGTGGACCATACATTTTCAAGTGTTCAAAATTCAGCTATCTAGAATGTTGTGGGTGAAAGTTTCTTTGTTGCAGAAATTCTTGAAGTCCCGAAGCCCAGAGTCACTCTTGATCGTTAGTTGACAGGTAAATGTGGACTATAGATCTCCACCTTTCTCCAATTCAATGTTCGAAAGTTTGATAGTTTGGTGGTCATTTGGAGCGAAGGAACATCGAAGCTGGGAGTTGATCAGAGTCGTTGGTTGTAGGAGGAGTGTGGACCGTTGATCCCTGAACTCTTCGGGAGTTTTCCAATTCAGTTATTCAGGATAAGTTGTTGGTTGAGGTTGGAAAATTCCCTAAGCCCAGAGTCCTAGAATAGATATCCACCATAGATAATGGAGGGAGGAGAATCCCTACTAGCTGTCAAATATATCCATAGAAGTTTGGAGAGTGGAAAAATGGGATAAGACCCGCAACTGTTGGTCAACAGTCACTTTATGACCGAATTTGGCTAGTAACCACTAAAGTATATTGGAGTGTTTTGTTTGGAGAAGTTCATGAAGCGTCAGAGTCCTATAGCTCTGAATAGTGCCTTTCAGGTAAGCGCCCAATTTTATCCTGTGGTCATATGTCATTTCATCGAGAGAAGGGGACTTAGAGAAAGCGCCCAGCGAGTTATGTGTAGACCTATGCAAGAAAATTAAAGGGTCCTGTGAACATAAGAGAGGATCCAACAGGGATATGAGATCCACTTCGACTACTGTCATATTCAATCCTAGACCAAGAGATCACGTGAGCCCCGTAGGGGAGGGGGTTTCCATCAAGTGGTATCAGAGCTTGAACGAAATTTTTGTCTGATACCATCAAGTGGTATCAGAGCGATATTTTGTTTGCATACAACATGCATAGGATGAGAAGACAGGTTATTGATGCTCTATGCTAAGATTGTTTGCAAGTGTGCAGCAGGAAAGAAGATAGCTAGGTGGGCTGAAGAAAAGGACCAATTGTGTTCTTGAAGTGGAGGAGAGCCTATGGAGATATTAAGGTGAGAAATTGGAGTATAGAATCTAGAGAGAAAGGAGTGCTCAAGAGAAGAATTGAGTGCAATGTGTGCCCCTACACTCGTCAGGAGTGTAAAATCTCAAAGAAGGTGAACCATAGGCTAAGCAAGGAAATCTTGGCAGAGGTTGATTGTAGCTCAGAGCGGGCAACTGGAAGCTCACATAATTTCCAGGAGGGTAGGGGAAAGGATAAAATGGCCAGTAAAGGCCATGGAAAAGGTCCAAGAGGAGACCACAAGAGTATGAGAAGAGGAGATATGGATAAATATCTCAAGGAGACCAGAGAGGAGCTCAACATATTGATGTTGAAATGGCAGAAAATGCAGCAATGAGAGAAATGTATATGGATGTATGAGTGGTCCATGAAGAAGAAGGTGCATTGGCCTATCCAGTAGTTGATTTCCAGGATGCAAAAGAAAATACTAAGGAGGTGGCTGAGGCAAGTGGAAAACCTCAGGAACACAGAGGAGAAAATGGTTTACATCTATGAACCAGAAGATGGATAAATCCTCGATGGTGAAGAGATTTATGTTGAAGATATCATAGATTTCTAGGAGGACAATGAGAAGAAATCAGTTGAAGATCTCAAAGACTTCCATGAGGGAAGAAAGGAAAGGTTAGGTTTCCAGGTGAGCAAGGAGGGGATGAGAATGTCTGAGAGTCTCAGGAACTCATAGAAGAGTTCATATCAGCAAGGAGTTCTGACAGAAAAGGAGGATATGAGACTATCTAAGGGTCTCAGGAACTTAGAGGATATTTTATATCAACAAGGAGTGCTGACAGGAGAGAAGGAGGAAGAAGAAGATCATCAGCATTGTATTTTGATGATAGGAGGGATCGACATATCTATTGGAGTGAACTTTGCAGGGTCTCATGTTTATGAGGGAATGGTGCAGGAGAAACTAGAACAAAAATTGACCCATGGAGATGGCCAAAGGAGAGGAAAAGAAGAAGAAGGATAGCCAACAAAGACTGTCATGGAGGAGGAGATGGAGCAGACACTAAAATCTACCCAAAATATGAAAGAAGAGGAGGCCCACACAGTTGTGAGCCAAAGGAATGTTCAAGAGGAGCATTCAGATACCATACTCACTCAGTGGGATATAGAGCTAAAGCTAATGGAGGATTGGTTAAGCAATATAGAGACAGAGGAAGACTTCCAGAAGGAGACAGTCATGCAAAGTGGAGAATAATTCCAGCATGACGAGCAGCTAGATGAAGCTGGACTTATTCCAGCCCAAAGAGATGACAAAGGAATAGAGGAATTGGAAGAAAGAAAATTGTCAAAGGAGATGGTTGAGAAACAACTCAACAATATTGTTGCAGAATTGGTGTCTGCAGTGGAGTGGCAAGCCAATGCCATAGGAGATGAATTTATCATGAGAGATCAAGATGATCTTCCCTTTGACCTATATGAAGAATTGGAAGCCCTCGAAGAAAGATCAATAACCCAGAGGAGGCTCATCTAACAAGCCAAATTGGAGATCGAGGTAGAAGAGGAGATGTAGCAGGGCCTATTGCAGGAGAGGAGCCAACCCATAGACAAGTTGGAAAAGGAGATTGAGGAGATAAGGAGGTTGATGCTGAAGACAGCAAAGGAGATCGTTGACAACAGGTGGAGGCTAACAAAAGGATATTGCAGTGACTAGATAAATGGATCCCTGCAACTTAAATTTTGGAAACCACGAGGAGAGCATGCAGTAGAAGCAGGATGGTAGCAACAGAAAGGCATAGGAGTAGGTTTACAACTCTAGAGTGAAGTTTGGGACATTGAATGATCTCAACAGTAACAACATAGGAGCCATGAACAGGAGCTTGTGATTTTTTCAGCAAGGGAGTATGATGTAGGAGCATCACTTCCACTCAGCAACGCGTCAGCAGCCAGCACATCCGTGCGCATGGAAGGAGAAGATCCCGAGGAGAGAGAAGTGTCAGCTTTCTCATTTTGGGTTTAAATCTCAAATTTAATGTAATTAATGTTCTAAAGGCTCGAGTAGGGTAGAGCCATTGCATTTTTACAGGATGTATGTAATTCGCCTTTAATGGATGAAATGCAAATGATCTTAGATATGATTCAGATGAGTTGTAAATTAATTGTAATTTAATGTAGTAGGTGGAGGAAGGCACAAGAAGCCTCTCTTTTGTAAAAATATCAAGGTGTTGAAATCATAATGCATGAGAAGAGCATGAAAAAAACAGAATAACTCTCAAGAGAGGAGAATTCTGGAGAGGAGAGAAGAACTGAGACTTTTTTGCAGTCCAGTCTTGTAACCATTGTAAACTCTTGTAAAAAGCATTCAGATTCGAAAAAAGCATATTTCCCTACATATGAATCTCTATGTGTGTTCTCTTTGAATGAGTGTTTCTTTTTCTGAATGTTTATTGTGCATGTTTGTGAATTCCATGAGTGTATAAATGTTCCCTTTGTAGGAATAGATATAATTCTATGTTTGTGTGAATTTCTAAGTGTTCTGGGCTCTCAAGGCAGTGCAAGGAGTGCACACCATAGTTGGTGAGAACTCTAAGAAGCCATCGCAAGGAGTGCATAAGAAATCAGTCAAGAGTTCTATGAGGAGCATGCCAGGTGGGCACACCAGAACCAGTCATAATCTTAGAAGGGGTAGTGCAAGGAGTGCACAGAGCGAGCAAAAGGAGTGCAACTACACTCAGAGCAGTGTAAAATATCAAGGAAGAGTAAGTGCAAGGAGTGTGAAGGTGAGTCGGTAAAGTCCAAGACTCGGGAGAGTGAGTGCAAGGATTGCATGAAGCCAACACTTTGTCAAAGTGTTGGTAAAGCTCAAGAGGAAGAGCATAGAGTGTCAGGAGAGCATTGAAAGAACAATTTGACTATGTTTGTAAGCTCAGGTGGAAGAGCAGGATTGCCAAGAGGGCACAAGAATTCATTTGGAAGAAAAAAGGGTCGAGCCCCTTTGAATTTCTAAGATTCGTAAGATCAGGAGAGAAGCACAAGGAGTGTTCCAGAGAACTTATCGTAAGTTCCAAGATCAAGAGGGAGAAGTACAAGGGGTGCACCCAAACTTCAGTTGAAGTGTTGAATAAGATTAGGAAGTGTAGTGTTTCATAGAAATCAAGAAGAGGCAAGGATTTGACCCTGCAGAGGAGAGATCAAAAGTCAATCCTTTGAAATATTGAGAAAATCCTTTGTTGAAGGGAAGCAGAGCTGCAGAAGAGAAGAAGGCACAATATTCGTTGGATTGGCATTGGAAATATATCTAGGTCGTTGGATCAAACCCAAAAAAGAGGAGAAGCGCACGACAAAGGAGATCATATCCCAACCGTCAGATTTGAGCGCAGGAGAACGAGAACCATCGATTAAGGTTCTCAAGCCGTAAGTCTTCACCAAAGCAGAGTGGATCTCATTCATATATCACATCATGTAGCATGAGTCGTAGATCTCATGAATTCAGAGGTTTGGAACTTCGGGATAGATTGGGCCTTGTGTTTCCAAGAGGATAAAACCCTGAATCCCAGAGTCCTGAGTTAATCCCAGTTATATATTGGGAGTGAAGTGGGGTCGTTGATTAGTAAGCCCTTCGACACTTCATTTATCTAGGATATTTTAGAGGTAGTCATTGAAAATTGGTCAAAGCCCCGAAGTCCTGAAGTCTGGAGTAAATCCTAACCATTCATTGTCAATTACATGTGGATCGTATATTTCTGAGTGTTTTAAATTTGGTTATCTAGAAGGTTATGGGTGAAAGTTTCTTTGGTGTGGAAAGTCCAGAATTCCTGAAGCCTAGAGTCAATCCTAACAGTTTGTTGATGGGTAAACATGGATCGTAGATCTCCTCCCTTCGCTAATTCATCATTTGATAGTTCGGTATTTTGGTTTTGATTAGAAGTGAGGAACCCTAAATCCTAGAGTTGATCACAGTTGTTAGTTGTAGGAGGAGTGTGGGCAGTTGATCCCTGAACTCTTTGGGAGTTCTCCAATTCATCTATTAGGGAGAAGTTGTTGGTTCAGGTTGGAAAAGTCCCGAAGCCTAGAGTCTCATAATAGATATCCACCATAGATCGTGGAGGGAGGAGAATCCCTGCCAGCCGTCAAATCTGGATGTAAAAGTTTGGAGAGTGGAAGGACGGTATAAGACTTGTAGCTATCGGTCAACAATCACTTTATGACCGAATTCATTCGGTAACCACTTCTAGAGATTGGAGTGTTGTGCTTGGATAATTTCACAGAGCGTCAGAGTCTCGGAGCTCCGAATAGCGCTTTTCAAGTAAGTTCTTGGTTCTATCTCATGGTCATATGCCATTCCGTCGAGAGAAGGGGGCTTAGAGAAAGCACCCAGTGGGTTATGTGTAGACCTACGCAAGGAAATTAAATGAGAATGTGAACATAAGAGAGGATCCAGTAGGGATCTAAGAGCCACTTCGACTCCTGTGAAACTTGATCCTAGACCAGGAGGTCGCACGAGCTCCGTAGGGGAGGGGGTTTGCATCATAGAACTTTTATGGTTTCTAATGGTAATCTTGGTTCAACTCTACTCTTTGACTTATCATAAGCTTTAGTTCTAAATTCCTAAGTGTTTCAATAATATGAAATTGATTGAGTTAACTTGTTTCCTTACTTACATAATAACCCCAACCCATAAAGAGTGGAAATAACTCCTTTCTATCGATTTCATCAAATATGTGCACGATCCTAACCATTGGATATTTTACCCAATCCTACCTATTTGTCTCGAATCCCCACCAAATCCAGGGATGATTTTAAGAATGGAAATTTATTTTAAAATGTCGAAACCTTGGTGAATCTTACTAATCCTTCATATGCCAACTATAAATGTTTTCTGATATTTTTATAAAAATGTTCAAATTTCTAAGGATTTTATATAGTTTGTATAAAATTTTGGCGATTTTTAAGGTAAAATAATTTTATCCTTTAGAATTTGGGCGAATAATTTTTAGAATAACAAATATTTTTTTGGAAAAACCATAGAAAATTAGCCCATGAGCGAAATTTATTCCCTAAAATCATCCCTGAGGTCCAAATCCTATGTATATCTAGTCATTAATGCAAGAGAAGTCATTTCATTTGCAGCGACTTTTTGGGCCATTAATGAGAATTGACTATCTTGATATTGGCATATGTGGAATTAACAACCTTAGCTAGCATTGTCTACCATCACCACATTTAATGGTGAAAATAATTGATTCTCCTATTCACCAAAAATTTTCCAATGTAATGTTTTTTATATATATACATACACTCACCTGCCTGTAGAAACCTGACCCTATGTAGACATACCCCATGTTCTATGATCCTTTAGCTCCACTTTTTTTTTCCATGACACCCATTCCATCCCTTCTCACATATCTTATGTTGATTATGTCACCCCCGCCATATATATTTTCTCTGACAAAGTTCTGTGAAGTCTATGTAAGTCTACTAGAATTGTTTTTCTTCATTATCCCTAGACCTACAAAAGTGACAAAAAACAAACTTAACTATTAATTAAATTTGAAAAATCTTGAAATTGCAAAAAATAGCTTGCAAAAAGGAAATTACTAGAAGTATATGTAGAAATTAAACTATAATATAATACACTAACCCCCCCCAGCTAAAATATCATGGTGTTTTGCATGGTGGGTGCCATATAGGGTTTCAAGCGGGCACCATTCACCCAAGTATTTTGTAGTGTTCCATCGAGTTGTGTTAGCTATATTGTGCCCTCACTAGTAACCTGCACCACCCTATATGCTCCTTGCCCGCGAATCTATAATTTCCCTAGGTAATTCTAATATTTGGTGTCATATAGTAACAATAAGTCCTCTTCTACAAACTACTTGTGTCTTATATGTTAGTCATGTCGAGATTTTTGACATTGTTTTTGGACCATCTGATGAAACCTAGCTAATGGAAGAATGAGAGCATTGATTTCAATGGTCACACCTCTGAGACTTTAATTGCATCTACCCATTTTGATTTTACCATTCTTATATGTATAGTTCCACTGGGAAAAAAATACATGCCCCTATAGATTATACTCATCCTTAATCCCAATATGTATGTCTTTTATCCATAGTGTCTCATGGTAATACATTAGATTGTTGGTGTTCCCTATATCTTGCACAATGTTCTAACATTCTCATTCATTAAACCATATGTGGCATAACTNCCTGTAGAAACCTGACCCTATGTAGACATACCCCATGTTCTATGATCCTTTAGCTCCACTTTTTTTTTCCATGACACCCATTCCATCCCTTCTCACATATCTTATGTTGATTATGTCACCCCCGCCATATATATTTTCTCTGACAAAGTTCTGTGAAGTCTATGTAAGTCTACTAGAATTGTTTTTCTTCATTATCCCTAGACCTACAAAAGTGACAAAAAACAAACTTAACTATTAATTAAATTTGAAAAATCTTGAAATTGCAAAAAATAGCTTGCAAAAAGGAAATTACTAGAAGTATATGTAGAAATTAAACTATAATATAATACACTAACCCCCCCCAGCTAAAATATCATGGTGTTTTGCATGGTGGGTGCCATATAGGGTTTCAAGCGGGCACCATTCACCCAAGTATTTTGTAGTGTTCCATCGAGTTGTGTTAGCTATATTGTGCCCTCACTAGTAACCTGCACCACCCTATATGCTCCTTGCCCGCGAATCTATAATTTCCCTAGGTAATTCTAATATTTGGTGTCATATAGTAACAATAAGTCCTCTTCTACAAACTACTTGTGTCTTATATGTTAGTCATGTCGAGATTTTTGACATTGTTTTTGGACCATCTGATGAAACCTAGCTAATGGAAGAATGAGAGCATTGATTTCAATGGTCACACCTCTGAGACTTTAATTGCATCTACCCATTTTGATTTTACCATTCTTATATGTATAGTTCCACTGGGAAAAAAATACATGCCCCTATAGATTATACTCATCCTTAATCCCAATATGTATGTCTTTTATCCATAGTGTCTCATGGTAATACATTAGATTGTTGGTGTTCCCTATATCTTGCACAATGTTCTAACATTCTCATTCATTAAACCATATGTGGCATAACTCCTCTATGGGATTGATGTTGACCTCTACCTCTACATGATGGACATCATTTTTTTCCTCTGCATCTACACGTACATCTATTTTTTCATCTATAGGTTCGACATTGATTCTACCTCTATTTATATTTATGCATCTACAAGGTCATCCTCCACAAGTTTCTCCTCTATGGAACCTATAGTGTGGCACTACAAGTTATCCATCTACAATAAATATTGAATGCACCCTTGCATATGGTGTTTGCAACCCATAGAATTGAAAAATAGTGATAAACCCTTCCCATAGTTCTATCCAATGTTGTATATGCTACCACATATCTTCCTATAGATACCAATTCCCCTATAGTGGCTCTAAGGTGTGCACAAAATTGTGCACCCATTTCTGGAGTGGAATAGCCTACACCATCTAATGGGCATCACAATGCTTCACATGTCTATGCAAATTAGTAGTTCAATCAAAATTTAGTGATGTATTAGAAAGGTTGGAGTGGACATTTGATGATGAAAGTAATGTGCCAATTAATACTTAAAATACCAGAATAAATCAAAAGTACACACCATGTACAGAATGTGAGTGTGGAACACAACTCCAAGATATATACGTTGCACAATAAATCCTTAAATAATAGGAGAACCTCCTCCAAATACCCAATTCCATTCATACATCCCAATTCACATGTCTACAATAATGAATACATGACCTCTATGTATATACCTATTCACACACTACACATGAAACCCCTTTACTATTAGGTCAACCCTATTACATATATATTTACACATTATATGTACATTTATCCCCATATATTCCCCCCCTTAGGGTCATATCGTATACATTTATCCCTATATATGCCCCCCTTGGGTCATAACATAATACCCTCCTTCAAAAGCTTTGTCCTCAAAGATTTAAATTAAAGGCTTCACATGTGATGAAACCAAGTAATTTGATTTTCTTATGTTTTTTCTTTCTTATTTCAATTGATGATGATCCATCCATCCAAAATCAATTATTTTTTATCGTAATCCTTAGTAGCTAGTTGTTGCATAATTTTCTTTCCCTTGATTCCATGTATTGTTTTTGAAGCTTCTTTAATTTGTAGTTGTTGTTGGTCTCTTATAATATCTTATTGAATTGTCGTTTTGTGATTCCTTGTTCCATGAATATTGAAAATTATTCCATATTCTTCCTTGATAATGTTGATATCAACTTTCTTGTCTTCCTTGAAATATTTCATGGTAATGAGGGTGTTGATACCGTTTCACATTTGATGGTTTTTCTTCACTCTGCATACCCATTTCATCTATCTTATTTTTAGAGACAATGGCATCCTTGATCATGCTTTCTTGGTCTTTGATTACTCTAGCCTTGGCGATAATACCATCATATTTGGTATGTACTGTTAGAATATGAATGGATGTGCTTGTTTTACCATTGACAATATCACTATTGTCACCCAACCATAGGCCAAAGCCACCCTCCGAGCACCTTGACTTTGACAGAGAGAAGAATCATGGTAGCAATACAATAGCCAAGTAAGGCTAATGCACCAAGCAAGAAGTAACCAAAGCTGATCAGAGAGTCCAACCCAAAACTGGTGCAACACCTTCCCTAGGACTTGTGCACAAGACTGCCAAACTGCAGTGTGCACAAGTGACTTTCTGCAATTCTGAGAAGTGTGTCAAATGAGATATTGGTGCCCTGTATTTATAGTATTCCTGGCAGACTTTCCTGGGCCAACTTCTCATTCTGGGTACTAATTAATTCATATTAATTATCTCTCTTCAGCCGACGTCTCATCTAGGGTTACTTTCATTTCTTTTCTTTCTTCCAGAACATTCTAATCTTGTCAAAGGTCACAATAAAGGTTCATACCTCCCGAATATACCATAATATCAACACTCCCTCCTAGATAGGGAGGTATAACTGATAATGGTCTTGAGCACAAACAGACCATTCAACTGGTAGTATCACAAGCACCGTCATTATTATCTAAGTGGATAATCTCCATGACAACTGGTACAATATCAGTCAATAAAACACAACTGTGTTTATCCATGGTAGTACACAACTACTCAAACCATGACACATAGTCACAAACAGTGGAACATATCCACCATAGTAGCATATATCCAGTGTATGGAGACAGGCAGTCTCCATAACAATCATTTGATATCAACCTACACAGAAAATATTGTTATATACTAAATCATCTAGGACATTCTTTCACTCACATCTGTGAGATCTAAAAGAGTATCTTCCCTCGAAGTAGAACATCAACAATGAGTCATATGGACTATTCTTCTCAAGCAAGGAAGAATAACTATCCTGATTTCTGATCCTGGACCATTCCTCACCCTAGGCCATTCCTCCGACACTAACCAAAGTGTAAGATGGAGAGAATAAATCTTCCCTAAGGAATGCCTGTCCCTAATTGTTGAACCTTGACCATTCCCCACCCTGGGCCATTCCTCTGGCACTAAAAAAAGTGCAGCCTAGAGAGAATGAATATGCCCTAAGGAATTATTGTCCAAAGGAAATGATTGTCTTGCACCTACCTCCAAAACGGACCATTACCCATGTTAACCACAATGGGAAATCATTGTTTAGTGAGGCGGGCCAGTCTTCTTGAGTAACCCTAAAGAAGAGAGACTTCCCTAGACCACTCCCCATGTTAACCAAAATGGGAAGTCATTGTCTATGGTACATCAACAATATGGACCATTTTACGAACTGGAAAATCTATGTCCGTCAGAAATCTCAATCCACTTTCCGAACTAGAAAGAATCTGCCCAAGATGGGCTATTTTTCAAACTTGAAAGTGACTATATTCAATTCAATAATATGTCATTGATCCTTCCCAACCTGGAGAGTCATTTCTTCCCTTTCAACAAAGGGAGTTATTTCCACAATCCCCATTTTTTCACGGAAATATGAAAACTTTATTCTGGAGAGAGGCTTTGTCAAGATAATTGTTGTCTGCTCATCTGTGGGGATGTACTGGAGATTTACTTCTCCTTCCTGAAATTTATCTCGAATAAAGTAGTATTTGATCTCAATATGTTTCGACCTTTCATGAAACACTAGGTGTTCTAATAATCTTATGCAACTCTGATTGTCACAGTGTATTATGGTTGAATCTGGAACCTAATCAAATAAATCAGATATTATATTTCTTAGCCATACTGCTTCTGTGCATGCTTCACATGCTGCGATACATTATTCTTCTATTGTGCTAAGTGCGACAGAATTCTATTTCTTGCTGCCCCAAGATATCATAGCGGAGCCCAAGCTAAAACACATTCCTGAAGTACTCTTTCTGTCTTCTACACTTCCTGCCCAATCTGAATCAGTAAATCCATGAAGTTGTATATCACTAGATGTGGTATATATTAAGCCATAGTTTATTGTCCCACAAATATATCTTAGGACATGGTTTGTAGCTATCCAATGCTCATGTCTCGGTTCCACCTGGAACTGGCTTAGTGTATTCATGACAAATCAAATGTCTGGTTGAGTATTTACCAAATGCATCAATGACCCAATCAATTGTCGATATAGTAATGGATCTACTGGATTAGAATCTGGATCTTTTACTTTTCTTATGTTTGTAGTCATAGGAGTGTCCATGGATTTGCAATCCATCATTCCGAACTTCTAAAGAATCTTTATTGCATACTTTCCTTGTCCAAGGAATACTTCACCACGCTTCTGCCACACTTCTAGTCCCAAGTAATAATGCATGAGACCTAGATATTTCATATCAAATTCATAGGCTAGTTCCTTTTGCATTAGATGATAAGAGATTCTTCACCTGTTATGAATAGATCGTCAACATATAGTAGTAGAATTATAGGTGCATTGTCCACAACTTTGTAGTAAAGGTTTGGATCTACGTGACTTTTGGAGAAACCAAGTCACGTTAGATAGTTGTCCATTTTGGCATACCAAGCCCTTGGAGCTTACTTGAGTCCATATAAATATTTGTTTAATCTGCAAACGTGAGTGTCTCTAGAATGTACTTCAAACCCTTGAGGTTGTTCAATATATACTTCTTCTTCGAATGCTCCATTGAGGAAAGTTGTCCTTACATCCATCTGATGTAAGTTCCATCCCATGGAAGCGGCAAGAGATATGATAGCTCTAATGGAATTATATCTAGCAACTGGAGGAAAATTTTCATCATAATATTCTCCCTCCTTCTAGGAGAACCCTCTAACTACGAACCTTGCTTTATATTTATCCACGCTTTTGTTTGTTGCATGTTTAATCTTATATACCCATTTTAAAGTTACCACCAATTTTTCTTTAGGTCTAGGCACAATTTCCCATACATCATTTTTCATAATGGATTGGTGCTCTTCCATCATAGCTTCTGTAACACACCCACTACAAAAATCATTTTTTTTGTTAATTTCTCAAGGTTCAGAATCCTCGAAGTCCTACGGGGCTTAGCACAGGCTAGCTCTCCCCTTTTTCCACCTCCATGTGATTTTCGATCATGATCACATGCCAAACAACTAGGCGCCTTTTTTAATTTCGCGACTCAGTGATATAAGCGAGTCGAGACTTTCGGCTCTGCAAACACCGAATGTCGAACTGCCGAAGAGGCTTCAATCAACAATTAGCCCCTTGGGTTATGCCTGGGTCCATATGACCACTTCTCATAAGACCACAGTCTTATTCCCTTCAGGACTTATCAATACGAGAGCCCAACCTCTTGTCAACAGGACTCCTGAATTCCCGATTTGCGAAATCCCGATGGCCTCTTCCTTTTGGGATTCTCCCGAAATCCTGGATTGTTGCCACATGACCTCCCTCAGATGGACGGACCTCGTCGTTTCATGATTTCACAACTTGTGACCCCCAGTGACACAAATCCTCTGTCAACTCGAATCCCCGATATCCAAAATACTGATGGACTCTTGAACTCCGCCACGTGTCCTTCATGGATGGACGGTCCAGATTGTTTCATGATTTCGTGACTTGCGACCCCCAGTGACACAAATCCTTTATCAACTCGAATCCCCGGTATCCAAAATACCGATGGACTCTCGATCTCCGCCATGTGTCCTTCACGGATGGACGGTCCAGATTGTTTCACGATTTTGAAACTTGCGACCCCCAGTGAGGCAAATCCTCTGTCAACTCAAATTCCCAGTATCTAAAATACCGATGGACTCTCGATCTCTACCACGTGTCCTTCACGGATGGACGGTCCAGATTGTTTCGCAATTTCGCGACTTTCAACCCCCAGTGACACAAATCCTCTGTCAACTCGAATCCCCGGTATCTGAAATACCAATGGACTCTCGATCTCTGCCACGTGTCCTTCACAGATGGACGGTCCAGATTGTTTCACGACTTGCAACCCCCAGTGACGCAAATCCTCTGTCAACTCGAATCCCTGGTATCCGAAATACCAATGGACTCTCAATCTCCACCATGTGTCCTTCACAGATGGACGGTCCAGATTGTTTCACGACTTCCACCATGGAGTGTCCCGATCTCTTGTCATCAGGACTTCCGAAATCCCGAACTCTGAATCCTCGATACCGAATCCTCCTTCAGGAATTTCGCCCCTGTTCTCAAGGGATTAACCCTCATGCATCTCCAAATAGATCCAATGGATATCAGGTTTTCTAACTAAGATCCGACGGCTCAGATATGTCCCACGCTGTGCACTCTCCCATTGCTCCCTGGACGTGGAAAAACCAATAGTCCAGATACTCCCACAGAACTTGGGGATCTACGGTCTCGATTTCTTCTCTACTCACGAAGATAAAGGAAAAGGGTTAAGGCATGTAACACCCTCGTTTCTTCCTCCAATCTAACGGTCGTGAATGACCGCAGATCTTCTGACGAGATCTTGTCTGTCGATCGATACTTATCCCTACGCTACTATTTCAAGATTTCAAGAGGATCATTCTTCCTCGTACAGGGTTACTAAGACTTGCGCCTTCAAATCCTTTTCCAGGTTCTTGGTAAGCTGTCCAAGAAGGGTATCTCTGTGGAGAGATCTATTCTGGGTATTCCTGGGGACGAATAAGGACATAGATTTCCCAAAAGCAAACTTGAAGTCCAAATTAATACAATCTGTGTATATATGTATATACAAATCTATCTATAACATAAGCCATACGTGGTCCTTCCAGTAAAAGCATGCAACTACCATTTCTGATCAAAACACCACACGGATAGTCTTGTACTGAAACCATTCACAATTTCACAGCTTATGAGCATAAATGTCAAAATATACATTTCAAGATGCAAGAAGTAAAACACTTATCAGAAAAACACCAGAGGTGATGCAACTGTTGAGAGGGGTGCTCGTTTCCACCCAACCGTAGGCTCAGTGACTCCCAACGAATTTACCACTGGCCACCCCCGAGCTGAGACCACGATGATACGAGACTGCGTCTCGGTTTGCTAGTGATCGAGAAGGAGGTTACTCTCCCTCTTCTCTGCTATCACTCACTCTGTATTTTTCCAAAGTTCCTCTTCCTCTTTCCCTCACGTCTGTCCTCCCTTTGCGCTTCTCCCTCACGCCTTTTTCCTCTTGCGAGGTTGTGTGTGGAGCGATTTCCCTCTCACTAGTCAGGCCTAAGACTCCTACGGATGGGTGGTTCACTTCCCCCATCCCTCATTAATTCCTAAGGAGCCATCTACCTACCAGCCTGTGAGACATTTAATTCGGGACAGCGAGCCACTCTTGGTTCTCCGGGCCAGTGAAGTCCAAATACGGTATTGGTTTTCGGTGGAAGTTAATGCCACCATTCCAGGTGCCTTCCACCACCTTTCTTCAGCCATCGTGGTCTCTTTTTCAGCATATCCCCTCTCAGCAATCCTGTAATATATATTCATAATATTATTCACATTCATCGACCTTTTTCACAAGGTCCATTCACATCACACATTCACATTTCTGAGTTTGCCACAGTTCTTGGCTAGTATAGTTATTTTTACAAACTGGGGGAAACAGGGTGTTACAGCTTCTTTCCATTGTTTCTTTTGAACTGCTTCTTTAAATGTGGTAGGTTCTTCATCTAGAATCCTATTCATATATGCTGCATAGCTTGAGAATATTTTAGGCCTCTTACTTTTTATGAATGTTACTTCTGGGACCTTGAGTCTTTATGCATCTTGTAAGGTAGCTTCAAGCGAAGCTGGTTGTTTCTTGGTCTTCGGTACGGTGTCTGAATCAATGGTCTCAGATGGTTGCATAGGATGATCGGGTTGTTCCTTTTGTCATTTTGGTTTTCTGTGATTTCTTCAATAGGTTCTTCATTCTCTTATTCTTCTATAGTTTCTTCTATGGATTTCTTGAAAGCCATATTTTCATTGAATGTCACATCTCTGTTGACTTCGATCTTATGTTGTTCCAAAATATAGATTCTATAAGCCTTGGATGAATCTTTATATCCCACGAATATACCCTTATTTCCCGAGGGCTCTAGTTTATTCCTTTTGTCCTTGGGAATGTGAGAGTAAACAGGACATCCAAAGATTCTTAGGTTTTCCACGTTAGGTTTCTTACCTGAGAAGGGTTCTTCCTGAGTCATGTCCTTCAATATGTGGTGAGGACTTATGTTCTACACATATATTTTTGTCATGGTTGCTTCTCCCCATAAGAACATGGATAGACCTTGATCATTTAGTAGTTCTTTTACGGTTTATTTGATAGATCTGTTCTTTCTTTCTGCTACACCATTTTCTTGAGGATTATGAGGAACAGTTAGCTCCCTCTTAATCCCTACCGATTTGCAGAATGCAATGAATTCCTTTGATGTGTATTCTCCTCCATTATCTATTCTTAAGGTCTTGATCTTCTTGTTCGTGAAGTTCTCTATCTCTGGTTTGAATTCTTGAAACTTGTTGAATACTTCATATTTTGTCTTCAGTAGATATAACCAAGTCTTTCTTGAATAATCATCTATGAAGATTATGTAGTAAAGAGATCCTCCTAGAGATTTGACTGGCATCGGACCACAAACATCTAAGTGTATCAGATCTAGAATCTCCTTAGATATATTGTTGTTGCTTGGAAATGGTTTCTTAATATTCTTTCCAAGAGCACATCCTTTGCAAATTCCTTCATGTGTAGACTTCAATTCTTGTATTCCTTCAACCACCTTTTTGAGAAAAGGTATTGCTTGATGATTAATATGAGCGTAATTTCTATGCCAAAGTTCATTGGGATTGACTTCGTCATGTACGAGAGCTTTTTCATTTTTTTCTAGTAGTCTATATAGATTTCCTTCACGACTTCCAATAACCCTAGCATTCTCTATGTTGGAGTCTTTATTCCAAGATATCACTTTTCCATCCATGAAATCTATTATGATTCCTTTGTCTTCTAGGCAATATATGGATACAAGATTCTTTTCTAAACCAGGTACATATAAAACATTGCTTAAGTGAACATTGTTACTTGTTTTCAACTTGATGGAGGCTTTTCCAAATCCTTCGACTGGGTAAGTACTTTTGTCTCCAATATCTACCTTGTACGATGTCTTCTTCTCATTTAGATTTGAGAGTCTATCTTGATATCCCATCATCTGCCTAGAAGCTCCACTATCGATTATCCACATGTCATCTTCAATCATTCCAGTGAGTGTTGAGTAGTGTAGGAGACTGATCTTTTCACTCATGCCTTCGGTTGACCGGTAGCTGGTCATGCCTTGATCCAAAACTTAAACTCTGACATTTATATCTTTTAAGAGAGCCAAAAGGTGTGCTAAACTAGGGTGCATTTGAATATCTTCTCCTTGAGCAAGATGCTCCATCACAAGGTGTTGTATCTGGGATTTAGCGTTTCTGCAACTGCTCCTGCTAGTAACCCTAGTGACAGTGTTTTGGAAGCTTCTCCTACTAGTAACCCTAGCGCCAGTTCCTCAGTGAGATTAGTATCCTAATGGCTATGCTTCCTTCAAGTGGTTAGACTGAATGAAGGAGGTGTGGGCCCATAACCTGTTAGAATATGAATGGATGTGCTTGTCTTACCATTGACAATATCACTATTGTCACCCGACCATAGGCCAAAGCTACCCTCCGAGAACCTTGACTTTGATAGAGAGAAGAATCCTGGTAGAAATCCAACAGCCAAGCAAGGCTAATGCACCAAGAAATAAGTAACCAAAGCTGATCAGAGAGTCCAACCCAAAACTGGCGCAACACCTTCCCTAGGACTTCTGCACAAGGCTACCAGACTACACTACACACAAGTGACTTTATGTGATTATGAGAAGTGTTTCAAATGAGAGAATAGCACCCTATATTTATAGTATTCCTAGCAGACTTGCCTGGGCCGACTTCTCATTCTGGGTACTAATTAATTCATATTAATTATCTCTCTTCAGCCGACATCTCATCTAGGGTTACTTTCATTTCTTTTCTTTCTTCCGGAACATTCTAATCTTTTCAAATGTCACAATAGAGGTTCATACCTCTCGAAGCTACCATTATATCAAAATGTACATCCTCTAGATGGAATTTAAATTCTTCAAGTATCTTCCATTGAACTTCTTGAATCATGTCTTCTTTCTCCTTTTGAAGCCACTGCAATTTCACCCCATTTATCAAATTTTGACGTTGTTCTTCAATTCTTGATTGCGATTCCAATTTAACCTCATGAGTATTTATGGATTCCTCAGCATTCTTGCAAATTTCCTCTTCAATTATTTGGGTAGATTCTTCATCCAATCCTTGTTTCTACTTGATTTTCATCATTCTTCTTCTCTTATTTCAATCTCTTAACCTCATCCAATCGTTTTTTATTATGATTTCATAATCTACATATTTCATATTTCTTTTGAATTCTTCCTTTGAATCATTTGTTCCAACTTTCCATTGCTAATAATTTCTTTATTTATGTTCTTAACCTCCTTAATGAGTGATTCATTAAGGGATTGCATCTTGGAAAACTCATCATCTTTCTTAATAATATATTTTCTTATTTCTTCATTCTCCTTTTTCAATTTGGATACTTTTTATTTTTCTTCTTTTAACTCATCTTGAATTGTATACATTGCCTTCATCTTTGTATCCTTAATCCATTTATCTGCAAAGAGTTTTTAAAATTATTCTCGTGTGAGGTTCCATCTAGTATCCTCATCCATACTCATCCACCACTTTATAGCTTCACCAAAAAGATAAAAGCTTGCTCTTGAAGGATTCATATCATATTCATTTCAAAACCTCAACCATTCCATAGCATTGATTTTGTCTTTATCTTCATCTCCTATAAATTCAGGTATTGCCATTGATTCTTAAGTGAGTTCTAACCATAATCCTCAAGTTTCAACCTCTGTATAATAAGGATAATTATCTCAAATAGTTATAATCCTTGCTCCAATATAATATTCTATGTTTCTCTTTCCAATGGTTTTTGAATCATCTCAATCTAACATCCCAATCAAAAGTTATGATAGTTTTAATTGAGCATACCTTTGAAACCCTGATTCAGAGTCTGTCCTGCTAGATGACCTTCCTTCTCATGTATTTATAAAATTGAGGTCTTTTACTTTGAAATGTCTTCTCTACAATGCCACAACTCTAATAAACATTGGATGTGCCAAGAGAAAGTTAGGGTAACTTTCTCAAACCTTGCTGAATTTTGGCCTATTCTAGAGAGAGAACTTGTACAGAATGACTCACATACAATATTGGATAAATGGTTTTTAAATTCATACCCCAGGTACTAAGTACTTTCCTCTTTCCAATGCAACTAGTCTCACAGAATTTGGTTCCTCTATGAAAAAGATATGACTTTTTTACCCTGAACACACGTTTGAGACTAGTTATAGGACTAGACAAAAACCTTATCTTCCATAGGTTGTATCTATGAAAGTACAACAAAATAGAAGCTGAAATTATTACCACATGTACCTTGATATGTCTTCTAATCAGCCTCAAGTTTCACTTTCTGAAGTGACCCTAAAAAAATGTTATATCAAAATTTCTAAGATGATTTTATTAAGGAAGCAAAACCCTAGGATTGATGCTTTGATACCAAATGTAATGTACCAAATGATTAAAATATCATAAAAGAATAGAAGTACACACCATGTACAGAGTGTGAGCATGGAACACAACTCCAATATAGATAATTTACACAATAACTCCTTAAAGAATAGGAGAACCTCCTCCAAATACCCAATTCCATTCATATATCTCAATTCACCTGCCTACAATAATGAACACATGATGTCTCTATATATACCTATTCACACACTACACATGAATCCCATTTACTATTAGGATGAACCTATTACAGTATAAGATACTTTTTACTTTAATTTAGAATTCATCAATCATTCATTAACTTTAAAAAAATAAATGCATGTTAAATCAAATCATGGTACACCAAGTTTAACTTGGAAACCCTTGCAGGAAAAAACCAAAACAACTTATGTTTATAAATGTTTGTAGGAACCAACCTATTGTTACAAAGCTTGTAAGCACCAACCTACTAAAGACATCAATATCCTTAGCTAAACAACAACTCGGCAAGATATTATGTAGGCACCAACCTACTCAAGACACCAATCTCCTCAGCTAAGCATTAACTCAACAAGATATTGTGTAGGCATCAACCTACTGGAGACACCAATCTCCTCAATTGAGCACCAACTTAGTAAGACATGTATAGGAACCAACCTAATATCTTCATACACATAGTACTTCTAACTTCACATGTATTCTTCATACTTCATGTATTTCATAGCATCATCATACCCTTAACTTGCATGCTCCAACGCCTCTCTTTGCTTCATACCCTATACATAGCTTCAAACCCTAGTCAGATTTAGCCTTCATTCTCTAGTGAGACTGATAGCATAATTCCTAGAATATAATTCTAGATTACAGCATCACAACCTCAAAACAATGCACTTTCCAACATCATATACTTTATTCCTTCATAGTGCACCCTTAAAACTCTACGAAAACTCCTCTTGCACACCTGTATACCCCAAGAGTACTCCCCTAATCCTCTAACGCACATCAGATCTCTTTTGTGTAGCTCAGAATTGATATTCTTGCTTGGATGTTCTTCAAATGCACACATCTATAGTTCTTTTGTGCTCACTTTTAGGGTCGACCTGTAAAGACTGGGGCCGACCTGAACTTTTTGGTTGGGTTATCTAATAGAAAAATTCATATCTCCTCATTTATAAGGAGTTAGAGTGAGTTCCATATACCATTGGAAAGGTCTCGGAATAATATTTCCAACCATATAACATATGCTCTCATTTCAGCTAGGTATTTATAGTAAAAATGCCTTCAAATATACAGTATCCAAACTATGCATCAAAAATCCAAAAACAATATTTCCAACAATATTCATCTTCCAATCTTTATCTTGGACATTTGTAGTCTCCCCTTGTCTTTGAAATCAATGAGAACAATATTTCCAAAAAGTCACACGATGCAATGTCAAATCATTTTGATTGCATTTCATGTACCATTGAAATGTTCAACATTGTTTGGAATTCCACCAACTAAGTAGCACATGGATTTCTTTGTGCATTCAAAATGGTGTCACAGAGGAAATAGTTATGAGTTGCATCTTCATCACCCTTATCATGGAATGGAGGAAACCATGGAGATGATTTATTCAACTAATCCAATGTCATTCTCGGATGACTTTGAACCAACACAAATCCCTAGGTTATGGACTATTGAATCATTGATGTTACTCCTATGAAAACACTTATAGAACTAGATAATACTGAAGACAAATTTTGACTCCCTTGGGATGTCACACTCGCATTGTTCATAGTTATTATCACAGGACTACTTGAACTACTAATTGACCACACACCTATTCTTTGCACAACAATGATCATTGGGTCTTGACAAATTTAAAAAGGTGTAGGGGGTAGGACGTAGGATGAACTAGCTTCACCTCAGTGGTATGGTAGTCCATAGTGTTAGAGCACTAGAACAATGTAATCTCAAATGCATCTTTGGACACCTCTTATTGGTTCTACTCATCCATGGTTTCCACACCAATGCTTGGGTTAGTATATGGTAGCATATTTGTGCCTACAATCTATCTATGTTGTGACATGTGCCATCATGTGGTCACCACCTCATTTCTTCCAGACTTCTTTTCTCCATAAACTCCTATTATTTTCTTAACAACACACTTTTTTAGCTTTACTTTTGGGGTCGGCCAAAGATCCTTCAATTTCTACTTTTCTCAGCACCATCACCTTTATCAACAAATATTGCTTGGTGCAGATATTTTTTGTGTATTCTCACCACCAATACTTTGTGATATCTACATTCCTTTGTCATTTCTTCTATTGTTCCCTTTCAAAGTCCACTACATTTACCATCAATGTCCATTTTAATGGATTATGACACCAACTATGACATTAGGCCCACCTACCATTCCACCACCCCCCCTATGCAGGGCTAGCACTTCCATATTTGCAGGGCTAAGAATCATACCATGTTATACCATAAACATATTTATGCAATATTCCCCTTAACTAGAATGTTCCCATGTGTATTTTAAGGTTGGAGTATAATCCCTCAAATTAAATCACATATCCAAGTTTTCCAACCATGCTTTAGATGCATGTCCATCTATAAAACCCCAAAACTCTAAAAATTTTACCTTTCTATCTCTCAATGCATATGATTGCTTGCGAAATTTTGTGATACTTTAGAATGCATAGATATTATTCCCCCTTCCCTTTCCATATTATTCATTAATGCATTAGACATCCTCAGAAACGAGTCTATCATCGTCATTACCTTTCCTATAGATACATGTCCTTGTTCCTGAACATGTTTTTCTCCCTTGGCTGGAGAGTGCAAAGGAACAGGTTGTGGTGGAGTACATGTTCTTCGACCTCTGGTGATCCTACTTACCCTTCCACTTATGGCCATATCTACCTGGCACAAAATAAAATTTTCAAAACAAAATCAATCAAGCTTGAAATCATTGGAATAAATAATAATAAATAATTATATTGCACAAATGATAATGGATCCAAGGTCCTAGTGTATTAAACATTGTTCCAATACCACATGTAACTACCTTCCCGGTGTAAACCTCACAACATCACTTTTTCACAACTATTAAATAATTGATTTCGCAAATCACAAGTTTATAGCAATAATGTATCTATTTTTTATTTATTTTATTATACGACGACAATGTGTTGATGGTACCAAACCTTGTTACTCTTCAAAAAATAATATAACTTATTATACTTTGACTGATTAGAAGATTATGATTACATACTTATTATATTTACACATAATTACTACTAACTACTTTTATATTTATAAATATAAGAACCTTAATATTAATTAATCATTTTAATCTTCTAATCCCTTTACTCAATCAATCATATAATTTCTTTGAGAATATATTTAGGATCGTAATTATATCTCCTCTTACATCAGCTTATGAAAATATGTATGACTTGTTTTCTTTAGATATTTTCTCTTAATATAGACTTTTTGCACAACATAATGTTGGCATGTTTTACAGGCAGCGTATTCTTGTCATTGATGGAAAGTACAACAACAACAATGGCATGTCTACAGGAAAGAAAAACAACAATGATAGTATGCTAACAGGAAAAGTGTGCTTGTCATTGATGGCAAGATCAGAGTGTGCATCGATGGAAAAATAGGAACAACATAAGCTCGAGAGGATTAGTGCAGAGTCGTACGTAGTGCGTAGGTGTGCGCCAGGGACAAGGTTAAATCATTGCCAAAGCTCAAGAGAGATAGTGTAATCGGGATCTCAGGTGGATCAAAGGTAGAGGCCTTTGACACTTAGAAATTCTTCCAAGTCGGGAGGATGCGTAAGCTTGGGAGGAGAAGCGACAGTGATCGTTGAATCCCATTCAGAATTCCCGATGACCGTCAGATATGAATTCAAATAGGATGAGCACCAAGATGGAGGAAAGATCTCTGACGTTAGATCCGAGCGTGGGGTCCGACCATCATTGGATCCAGGAGAACCTGCACATTCTTTAAAGTGAAAGGTGAAGAGGGCTTACAAAATCCTGAAAGAAGGAGGATCGTTCATCTTCAGGCAGGACACATGGACACATATCAACATTTCGCTGATTGAGAAGTCAAAGGCACGAGGTACTCTATCATTCCAACTCGCGAAATGAGAAATGGCGAAATGACCTGAAACATTGGATCGAGGATTGATCGGGGATGAATGCATGGAGAAATATCAGAGCACCACAAAGACTCCATGTCGGAGTTTCGCATACCAAGAAATCAAAGATCAAAGGAACGGTAAACTTTGAAGTAGCGAACACCAAAATCCCGAAAGGCGAAAGATTAGAGCACCAAAAAGACTCCATTTCATAGTTTCACAGACCAAGAAATCAAATATCAAAGGCACTTTAACCTTCGAAGTAGCGAACCCCAATCCCGAAAGGCGAAACAGCAGAGCATGTCAAGGACTCAATTTCGTAGTTTCGCAGACCGGGAAATCAAAGATCAAAGGAACTTTAACCTTTGAAGTAATGAACCCCGAAATCCTGAAAGGTGAAATATCAGAGCATGTCAAAGACTCCATTTCGTAGTTTTGGAATCCGGGAGTTGGAGATTTCAAGAACACTCTCGACAAGTATGATGAAATCGCGAAATGCGAAACCATGACTTAATCTGAGTCGTTGATAAAAGGGAGATCATGGACCATTGATTTGACTCCATTTTGGAGTTTCAGATATCGAGAGTTGGAGATGTCAAGAACACTCTCGACAAGTATGATGAAATCGCAAAATGCGAAACCACGACTTAATCTGAGTCGTTGATCAAAGGGAGATCGTTGACCGTTGATCTGACTCCATTTCAGAGTTTAGGATACCAGGAGTTGGAGGTGTCAAGAACACTCACAACAAGTTTGTTGAAATAACAAAATGCGAAACCACGACTTAATATGAGTCGTTGATCAAAGGGATATCGTGGACCGTTAATCTGTCTCCATTTCAGAGTTTCAGATACCGGGAGATTGGAGGTGTCGAAACACTTCTTCACAGGAATGTCGAAGTGCCAAAATGAGAAATTGTGAAAGCACTTTATGGATAAACTCTTGGTCACAATTGTGGGCATGTGAAGGAAGGAGCTTGCAAGTTGCAAGGCTCCATTTCGTGATCGGGAGTTGGAAGAGTCAGAGTGACTCGCAACAAATTAGCGAAACATGAAATTGTGAAATGCAGTTTTGAATAAGGCTATGGTCATAGCCAATGGTCACATCTGTGGAAGATGGAGGAAGGAGATAGTGCAACCAAGCTCCATTTCGGAGTTTCGGGGGTCGCGACATGGAGTGTCAAGAAACTTCACCACAAGAATGTCGAAATGCGAAAACACCTTTTGGTGTAGGCTGTGGTCACCATTAGTGGTCGTGTGAGAGGAAGGAGCTAGTCCAGCTAAGCTCCTTTTGTTTCAGAGTTTCGGGGATCATGACATGGAGCGTAAAGAAATCTTCACCACATGAATCCCAAAATGCAGAAATGCGAAATGGTGAAATAAACGCAAGACCCTACGGATTCAACCCAACAGTGCAGGTAAATTTGAATATGATCAGAGGGATACTGTTGCACTTCATAGTGTAACTGCTAGAAACGACTGATGGTTTTTTCCAGAGGACTCGAAGAGACTTCAGGGTGATCGCCAGAGAAGCTGAAGAGTCTCGAGGCATATTTTAGTGGAATGAAGATTGTTCATAGAGGCTATTGACATATGGAATACCATGGAGCCTAGAACTGCAACAGAGGGAATGAGAACGACTGTGAAAGAGAAGACGAAGAGTCTCGACTGCTGGAGAGGCTAAGGAATCTCGGCATAACGCCCAGTGATGATGAGCGCATGGGATTAACTGCCAGAGAAGATGAAGAGTTGCAATGATGATCAGGCAGAGCACTCGACATGGGGAGAGCATGCAGAATCATTGTGTAGAGAGGATGCAGAAGATGCACAAAGTGTATAAAGATGCATAACAAAGAAGAGATTGGGTTTTTGTTGAGAGTGATTCATGTGTGTAGAAGAAGGTAGAGTGCAGCAGCTGAAATGCACATAAGAGGAATGGTGCATTGAATAGACATGGCGCACAGAGCATAAAAGGCAGAAGAACAGAAAGCACAAGGCATGTGTGCGGGAAGAAAGTGAGGCAGACAGAGCAGCGCAGTGTAGCAGAACAGTGATAAGACTGGTAAGCCATTGATGAACATTATATCACAGTAATAAGTTTCAGTAGAAAGTATTTATATTTCAGGGTGGTAGGGAGGTGCTAGGGAGGACTGTTGTCCTCATAGGTTCAAGTGGGTGCTTGAATACATGGATTTGTAGCTTCCATCTATTTGCAGCCATAGAAATTAGGGTGGTAGGGTGGTGCAAGGGAGAACATTGGTTCTCTGATATACAGGTCGGACGTGCCTATGTAACTGGAAGTTGGTGCTTCCATCCAGTTGGTATTGGAACTCTTAGGAAGTTGGTACTTCCATCTAGTTGGTGATGGAACTCTTAGGGAGTTGGTGCTTCCTTCTAGTGGGTGCTAGATAAACCAGGGAGTTGGTGCTTCCTTCTAGTGGGTGCTAGAGAAACTAGGGAGTCGGTGCTTCCTTGTAGTGGGTGTTAGAAAAACCAAGGAGTCGGTGCTTCCTTCTAGTGGGTGCTAGAGAAACCAGGGAGTCGATGCTTCCTTCTAGTGGGTGCTAG